>CAUYRH010013008.1:0-41542 GCA_963574655.1 Perodicticus potto | reverse complement strand
AATGACGGCTGCAACCAAAAATAAATGGCCGGGCGTTGTGGCGGGCACCTGTAGTCCCAGCTACTTGGGAGGCGAAGGCAAGAGACTCGCTTGAGCCCAGGAATTGGAGGTTGCTGTGAGCTGTGATGCCACAGCACTCTACCCAGGGTGACAGCTTGAGGCTCTGTCTCAAAAAAAAAAAGAAAGAAAAGAAAAGAAAATCATAAGAAAGAGAAAACATATTCATTATCCATTATATGGAAGTGCATCATAAGGGTCTTCATCCTCATTGTCATCATGGTGAGCAGGCTGAGGAGGAGAAGGAAGAGGAGGGGTTGGTCTTGCTGCCCCAGGGTGGCAGAGATGAAAGAAAATCCATGGATAAGTGGACATTCACAGTTCAAACTTGTGTTGTCCAGGACTTAACTGTATTCACTTTATTAAGATTACAAATCTTTAAATCAAGTTCTTCCTTAAGCTTTTGAGTTCAGCTTGCAGACTGAAGAGTTTGCCTTTCTTTTTTTCTTAACAAAAGTTTAAACTCCTTAAGAGCTGTAGAAAGCAATATAAGAGGAGGAGACTACTTTCAAGGATATGTGTTATGAACCAAATGTTTGTGTTTCCCCAAAATTGATATGGTGAAGCCCAAACCCCTAGGGTGACTGCACTTGAAGATGAGACCTCTAGGAAGTAAACTTAAAGTTACATGAGGTCATGGAGGGATGGGCTGGTTTGATGGAATTAGTGTCCCCCATAAAAGAAGGAGGAACACTAGAGCTCATTCTCACTCTGCTGTAGAGGAAAGGTCATATACAGGCACAATGAGAAGGTGGCAGTCTGCAAGCCAGAAAGAGAGTCCTCACCAAAGACCAACTGCTAACACCTTGATCATGGAATTCTAGCCTGCAGAACTGTTACAAAATTAATTTTTGCTGTTGAAGTCATCCAACAAAGTCACCCATCAACCAAATACCTGTGATATTTAATTATGGAGCCTGAAACAACTGATACAATAGGAGAAGCAAATAGTCCTCCCCTACATCTAGAAAAAAAAGGATTAGCGGTTAGCAGAAGGGAAAGAGAAGGGACCCATATACCACCAGATTGTAGCATCTTGAGAGATGCCAGATTTTAGAGGGAATGGCAACTTGATGTACTGAGTTCACTGGCTCTGAAGCATAGGACTTCCAGCATGAAAGCTGCAGAAACACTGTCAGGTATTGGATCTGAAATTTATACCTTGCCTTGTGGTTGCCAGATTTAGCAAATAAAATACAAGATTCTCACTTACATTTGAATGTCAGATTGTTTTGCAATATCTGGGACATTTGTAATATTTGGAACATTATTTATCTGAAATTCAAGTTTAATTGGGCATCTTATACTTTGTCTGACAACCCTACCCAGTACAAGTACAATATTCTAGAGGGCAATTTAGTAACCCCTATGAAGTCTTAAAGGCATACATAATTTTTAGCATAGAAATCCATTTTGGAGAATTTCTGCACAAGAAACAATAAGGTAAAAAGTAAACATGCACAGGTAAGAATACTTATCAATGCATTGGTTGTAATCACTAAAAATTGAATTATTAGAAGAATGGCAATGGTTAAATAGTTATGGCATTTCTGTTCAAATGTATGCAGCCTTAAAAATTTTTAATTTTGTGATCTATATTTATTATTAACAAGAAAGGATGTCCAGAATCCATTGTTAAATTTTAAAAAATAATAATTTTTTTAAAATTTGCTATTTTTTTTAATAAGAGAAATGTTTATTTCCAAATACCATATACATGGGAAGAATCACAAGAATGATTACCCCTAAGTTTGATTTTATTTTTAACTAAGTGTACTAATTTGTACCAGCAGCACATACACACACATATACATACATTCCTCCTTTTTTATATACATTTTAAAAACTGGAATAATTATACCAGTGTTGGCAGGCATTATCTCTGGATTGTGGAATCCAGAGATCATTGGTTACATTTACTTTCCTCTATACACCTTTACACGTATATTAATAATCATAATAAAACAATGAAACTATTAAAATTTTGAAAAAAGTGCTAGTAACTTTTAGAAAAAGAATTATGTAAAAACATTCTTTGGTAATTCTATAATCTTTTTTTTTTTTTTTTTTATTAAGAGTCTCAAGCTGTCACCCTGGTAGAGTGTCGTGGCGTCACAGCTCACAGCAACCTCAAACTCGTGGGCAAAAGGGATTCTCTTGCCTCAGCGTCCCAAGTAGCTGGGACTACAAGTGCCCGCCATAACGCCCGGCTATTTTTTTGTTGCAGTTGTCGTTGTTTTAGCTGGCACAGGCCGCATTCAAACCCGCCACCCTCAGGACATGTGGCCAGCGCTATAAGGACTGTACTACAGGCACCGAGCCAATTCTATAATCTTATAATCTGAAGCACTAAGTCCATGGGTAGATCCAGAAATTCCTTACCTAAATTCTTGGACATGTTCCACATCCTATACTAATGTTACTTTATGAAAGCTATGCAGCTTTCTCACACTATAGAGAACCTGGAGATAGTAGATATTTGCCATTTTTATATATTTATTTATCTATTGATTGGCAAGGAGGGCAATAGGGCAGTATTACTTTTTTGGCTACCCAACGTCCACCTTATCCATTCTTTTAATTAATGTTCCCCTGGAAGAAGCTTCTCAGTCCAAGTTCTTTGGGTAAAACTGATTCCAGCCCTGGCTCCAAGAGTGTGCATGTAACTTAGATGTGTTTGGTAAGAGTACACCATTCCCCTGGTCTAATAATTTGCCCAAGAATGAGCATGACGTGAAATTCTGACCAATGAAAATCAGATCCTATTCTTTGTCAGGTCAACAAAAGCATTTTTTATTGGACCAGAATCTAGGAGGGTGTTTACCTGGAGTTACTAGCCATCTCGCCACCATTGAAAGCCAACATGGAGAGCGGAACTGCATCAAGAAAGACAAAAAACTTTTACCCCCTGGATTATACTGTCCCTGAAACCCAGTTTTAGATAAAGTTATATGGTTAATAAATTTCTCTTTTATGATGAATTTGTTTTAGCCAGGTTTTTAGTCACTTGCATCCACAATAAAGTTAACTGGACCACCAAGGCCTAAGCTCTACAGCTCTATAAATAACCTACAGCTACATTTTATGAATTGTCAAATAGATTAGCTCATGAACAAGCCCACTTATCCTTTGAGATCCTTTGAATCAGCATTATTTTTTCTATTTCACAGATGAGGAACCTGAGACTCCATGAGATCAAATAATTCACCCCAAATCACACAGCTAGACCAAGGGAACCAAGATACCAAGACACCAAAGTCTACGTTCTTCCACTGCACCATACTATTGATAATAGAGGTAAAAGTCTGGAAAAGGGCAACAAGATGTTCAAGAGTCATTTCTTCAAAACCCCCCACACTTTTTTGGGAATTAAAACCTGCATTTCTGCCTAAGGCCAGTAATCAAAGGGGCAGAAAAATGTTCTTAACTGCTTGTTTTCTAGTATCTTTAGCCACGGGAGATGGCTCAATAGAATTGTCCAGATAAGGGTCACAAGATCACTGACACAGGAGATAAGGTAAAAGGAAATGACCTTGAACACTTATATAGCTCAAAGCCACCACCTACTGGTGACACTGAGACATGTGACACTGGTCACGTAGACCCAAGGTCATATAGACCCGAGTGCAGAAAAAAAAAACCTTGTATATGAAGCCAGCACATTGTACCCCATGATTGCACTAATGTACACAGCTATGATTTAATAAAAAAAAATAAAATAAATAAATAAATAAATAAATAAAAACCTTTTAAAAAGTCCTGCTTTTCTGCTTAAAGATAAGATGGCAGTCTTTGAGAAACTAGTCCACTGCCCTTCTCATGTGCTGGCAAGTTAATTAACTTCTCTTTCTTTTTCCTCAAACCACTTGTTCTTATTCTTCTTCATTCTCCCTGACTTGACTTCAGGGACAAGTACAGAACTTTCAGTAACACCATCTTTCAGTCTAGACTTGGAATTCTGAACTCTGGTCTTACACCCCAGAGAATTATTTTATTGAGCTTGGGGTCAGTACCAGTTGAGGTCCAACCACCACCAGAAAGTTTAACTTCCTAGAATAGCTCTGATTTGATGCCACACATATAAAAAGTATATAAACGGATCCCCAGTTAAAAAGTGGGCAGTGGATATCACCTCAGTATTATCATTTTCTCTAATTTCCAAACAGGGTCACGATCTGAAAGTACATTTGGGGCACACTTGAGTAGTGTCAAATGCCAATCAGCATCACACACATTCCCCCCCAAAAAGCATTACTCAAAGTTGAGTCTGTTATTGAAATAAACTGGATAATTGCAAATTTTTCACTTTTTATAAATACTGCTTAAAACCATATAAGCTGGACATGAACTACGAAGGAATGCAGATCTGAGAAAGGAATCATCAAATTTCCAATAAATCACCTTTGGTTTCATGCACACACACACACAGACATATAAATAAAATTATTCATACAGTTACCCACAACATGACATTCTATGTACAACTTATTTTATATTTCTTATTTTTCACAGTGACCCAATATCCCTCTCAAGAAAATGAGGTACAACAGATAGTTTATGTGCCCTGTTCAAAGTCAGGCAACAGACTGAAGGAGCTCAGGAAATTTCACCCCAAAATGTGTTTTCTTGGTATAAAAGAGTATTTTGAATTAAAGGCCCTTAGAGATTAATAAGTCCTTGGAAGGGGCTTCCCCTTGATCTGCATAACAGAAGGACCCTCAAAAGATTTTCCTACCCATCTCTATTATCTCATTATATTGCAGGGGGAGGGGGGAATCAAGAATGCAATGAGAGATGGCTCAAATCATTTTAAATATAATACCTGACTCTTAAGGTTAGTTTAATTTGCAAAAGAACCATTTCCAAACCAATTTGTTCCCCCATCCATTCATCATTGCTAGCAGCCATTTAGTGCCCCTAAACAGAATTACCTCTAAAGAACGGTATAAAAATACCTGGATCCTACTGTGATACCAGGTAATCACTCTGTGATTCTCCCCCTGCCCTTGGTAAATAAACCTCTTTCTCTTATTAATCTACCTTAATTGGGAGTTAATCTTTCAGTGAACTTTCAGGAAAAAGAGGAAGTTTCCCTCTCACCCCCACAGGGTCAACAACACACAGACATGAAAGTTTCTCACTTTTCAGAGGCAACTGGTCAATGATGCTCATATTCCATTTAGGCAGCACCTGAAAAGCAGTTAGAGGTCAAGGAAAGCAGTTGGCCTCAGCTTCTGCTCTCCAAATAGTTATCACCCAGTAAACTCCCTGGCGGCCTCCAAGGCGTGGAAGGGACCCTGCTATGGCCTCCGCGACAGCAAAGGCAGGGAAGCAGGACTGCCTGGACAAGCCTGGAGGAAGGGAGGCTGCATGCATGGCTTTCTGAATAAATCTGTCAAACATCTCCACTTGATTTCCAGACAGCCCTACGTTTTATGGTGGACATTCCAGGAACAAAAGAGCTGCTGTTCCTTACCACTCCCTCCAAGCAGCCTGAGGGAGGGCTTGCCAGGCTCCAGCAGTGAGTCAAAGAGATGCCCGCGGCAGCTGAAGGAGATGCATTTATATGACCCTGTGGCAGAGGTGGGTCAGAGGAGGATAATCTCCGCCGACGCCTATGCCTTCCGAGTGCGCATGCGTGTTCTCTACTCCCTTGCAGCCGGCGACTGGGAGAGCAACCTCCGCAGCCGCAGCGCAGGAAACACACAGGTTCTTCTCAAATCGACCTCTGAACCGCACAGCCCACTCTTAGGCCGTCCATCCATGCACTCTTAGCAGATGCTCAGTAAGTGATGGCAGCCTCCTCTGCCTGGTCTTAGAAAAGCCCCCCCAACCCCCAGGTGGAGTACCCAGCGGACTGTGTTGAGAGCAGCCAACCCCCACGCAGGCAATACAGGGGTGCATTGTCCATAGGAGATATAAAAACATCAGAAAACTAAAGTCAGACTGCTTTTTATTTCCACACGTGTCAGTGAGTGGAAATAACACAAATTATTCTTCTCTGCTCTCATGCCGGGACAATCACCACACAAAGACTCTGTGACCAAATGTGTGGGGGTGTCTCTCACACACCAAGCAAGCTGTCGTTTCCGCAGCCGACACTGGGTGTCCTCCCATTCAAATTCAGCGTCTGCCTGAAACTGAAAGCACAGGGGAGGGCTCGGTCCCACAAGACGGCCCACTGCCAATGCCAGTCACCGGCTCCAGGTTTTCCTTGTGCTTCTGACCGATCAGTTTCATAAACCGGGGATCCCATAACCCTCTCCTTGGGTTAGATGAATTTGTGAGAGCGGCTCACAGTACTCAGTGAGACACGCCTACTGGTTTATTATAAAGAATATTACAAAAACTACAGATGAAGAGATGCAGAGGGTGAGGTCTGGGGGACGAAGGGTGGAGTTTCTGTCCCCCCCCCCGAATACCCTCCCCCCACCTCCGCACGTTCAGCAATCTGGAAGCTCTCCAAAGCCAGTCCTTTTCAGGTTTTATAGAGGCTTCATTATGTAGGTATGATTGACTAAACCACTGGCCACTGGTGATCAACTCAACCTCCAGCCCCTGTCCCCTCCCTAGAGGTCTGTCATCATGCCCTGGTCTTTCCAGCGAGCAGTCCCCAACCTGAAGCTATCCGGGGGCTGCCAGCCACCAGTCAACTCCTTAGTATACCAAAAAACACTTTGGATGTTCTAAGAATCTTAGGAGTTGTCTGTCAGCAACTGGAACAAAGATATTTCCCAATGTCATAGTTAGCAATTTGATATTTCACAATATCACAGCTAGCAATTATGAACAATGTTAGTGATAAAACACTGCTCCTGAGTGGACGACCCCAACCACCTCTCTCCACAGCTGGGTATGCCAGGTCCCCACCCACTAGTCTTTTCCCCACTTGTCTTCATTCAGCCAGAGACATCATTCCAGATGTGATCTGAGCTTGTCATCTTGATTTAAGACTCCTGCTTGCTCCCACAGACTTCAGAAGAGCAGCTACATGGCTCTTCACTGTTGGACTTCAGCCTATTTTTCTACCCTCCACACATCCTCTCTCCCACTCCATGCATCCCAAGCTCCCAGCTCCTTGAACACACCATTCCATTCTCAGGCCCCCTATCTCTGTTCAAGCCATTCCTTTGACACACCTTTTGGCTGCCGGACACAGCTACAAAAGGGACTTTACCTAACAAATTCAAATATTGCAACCTGATTGTACCCTCACATTAACCTGAAATTTTTTTTAAAAATTTCTTTTCAGCAATGAAAATTCCAAGTTGTCTTCCAAGGCCCAGCTAATGTGTTAACGTCTCTTGGAAAGCTTTCCAGATGCCCTCCAGTCCCAGAGAGATTCCACTGCTCTTCCTCCCACCCCCACCTGCTGCCTGCCTCCACCGGATCACAGACTACAGAGGTTACTTGCTCTGAAGGCTTTTGCTGGTTTCCCTCATATGGCCTCCCAGGAAGACTAAATTCCTAATCCCAATAGTCAAGCCCAAGACACCCGCTGGGCTACATTTTACTAGTTAACAGAGCTACTGTACCTTAAATCAGTCCTTATAATCAGCCTACTTTTCAGTTCCTGGGCTCTTGGGTCATATCAGACTTCTTTCCTTTCTGTCCATATGATATCCACTTTGGGAATCTTATTCTTTCTCTGCCTCCCAAAAGTCACCTCTGAAAGAACCAGCCACAGATTTTTGGTTCCGAGGTAGATAAGAGTAAGAGACCCCACTTCATCCTACAGTCCCAGCTGCGAGTTTCAATTCACTCAATTAGTTACTAGAGAGCTCTGAATTGCAGGCAGCTGAGTTCTGCTTTCAACATTAATAAGGCAGTGCCTTGATTCTTACGTTGGTCTTATCACTCCCTCAGTCAGAACCCAGTGGTGATAAGGTATGAACAGCAGGGCAGGATCTGGGCCTTCATGTAAGCACCAAAATTATGCCCCCACTGACCTCTACCACTTACCATATTGAGCTACAGTCAGTTCTTTACCTATATCTGCCATCTGGATGTTCCCCCCTCTTAGAAGATTAAAGTTCTCCTCCACTTTGATTCTCTAGAACATGGGACATATAAGCTTAATATAAATGCCTATTCAAAATAATAAATGGGTACAAGATACCATGCAAGAAGCTTCTTCCACAGCTTACTGGTTTCCAACTCAAACTTACTGGCTTCCCTGTTCCTGCCTCTTTGCTCTCAGAACCCTAACTTCATTCAGGTTTCCAACAGCCAATGCTTCAGGGTCCCTCCCAGCCCTAGGGCTGACTCTAGCTGATTCTAAGTCAATGATGATAACCCTACCCTCTGCCTAAAGAGTTAGGACAGCCCTGGATCCCAGCAACAGCCTAAAGGAAAGCTGGTAAGAGACAGCTGGGGAAGTTTTGCCTCATTTTTACAAAGAGCCCTTCCTGCCTTTGGACATTTTTTTCTTCTTTTTTTCCTTCAGACATTGTTATGTGAGGACTTGACACTTGGCACTTGACACTGCTGCCATCTATAAGCATGAGGGGGAAAGCCAAGCAAGTCCTGGGGACAGACTCCTTTGAACCCGACTATCATTGGCTATGGTAGAGTAATTGCAGACATGGTTTTAATTCTCCACTTGCCTGGGCAATGTGACTTTGAAGTTACTCCCATCAAAAGGTGAAGTCTATTTCCCCATTAATGAGTCTGGGCTGGCCTACTTTTAGGTAATATGATACAGCAAAAGTAGCTGCACTGATTCTAAACCTGAACTCAAAGGGAAACTCCCAGGCTGCCCTCCTAGAGGCATAGGAAAGACACAAGTAGGATGCTGAAGCCCCCTAGCCAACAGCCAGGCAACTCCCACAAGCAGTGCCCCTTGATCACAGATGCATGAGGAAGCACAGGGGAGACCAGGAGAACTGCCAGTTGAGTCCCATCAAAACTGCTAAGAAACTAAAAACTAATGGTCGCAGTTTCCAACCCTGAAGTTTTGAATTGGTTAGTAACATAACATTAGCTATCTGATGCATTGCCAATCCTAGAGCTGCCCTTCCTCAAGACTGACTCCATGTGATGTGAGAGCACAAAAATGTCCTTTATTTTTTTAATGCCACTGATAGAGTGCTGTTGATGAATTTAAAAAAATGAGATAGGACCCCTGCCTTCAAGGAAATGACAGTCCAATTGGACTTAAGATACATATTTTCTTTCTTTCTTTCTTTTTCTTTTTTTTTTTAAGAGACAGTCTCACTTTGTCACCCTCAGTAGAGTGCTGTAGCGTCACAGCTCACAGCAACCTCCAGTTCTTGCGCTTAGGCGATTCTCTTGCCTCAGCCTCCAGAGTAGCTCCAGGCGCCCGCCACAATGCCCAGCCCGGCTATTTTTTGTTGTAGTTTGGCCTGGGGCTGGGTTTGAACCCACCACCCTTGGTATATGGGGCCGGCACCCTACTCACTGAGCCACAGGTGCTGTCCAAAACACATATTTTCACAGTGCTGCCAATGCCCCAGCGGAGACGCTGAGGTCAACATCAGATTTGAAATTTTTAAAGTGGATATAAAACTATTTCAGCAATACAGACAATTAAGTGCGTTGTGGTAGGCGATGGTGCTGTTGGTAAAACATATCTCCTGATGTCCTACACAACAAACAAATTTCCATCTGAGTATGTTCCAACTGTTTTTGACAACTATGCAGTCACAGTAATGATTGGTGGAGAGCCATATACTCTTGGACTTTTTGATCCTGCAGGGCAAGAGGATTATGATAGATTACGACCACTGAGTTATCAACAAACAAATGTATTTCTAGTCTGCTTTTCAGTGGTCTCCCCGTCCTCATTTGAAAATGTGAAAGAAAAGTGGGTGCCTGAGATAACTCACCATTGTCCAAAGACTCCTTTCTTGCTTGTGGGGACCCAAATTAATCTCAGAGATGATCCTTCTACTATTGGGAAACTTGCCAAGAACAAACAGAAACGTATCACACCAGAGACTGCTGAAAAGCTGGCCCGTGACCTGAAGGCTGTCAAGTATGTGGAGTGTTCTGCACTTACACAGAAAGGCCTAAAGAATGTATTTGATGAAGCAATATTGGCTGCCCTGGAACCTCCAGAACCAAAGAGCCGCAGGTGTGTGCTGCTGTGAACATCTCTCCAGAGCCCTTTCTACACAGCTAGTGTCGGCATCATACTAAAAGCAATGTTTAATTCAAACTAAAGATTAAACATTAAAATTCGTTTTTGCAGTAATGACAAATGCCCTGCACCTACCCACATGTACTTGTGTCAGATGAGGCCCCTAGATATGGCCCCCCTTTCCCTCCCAGTACTAGTTAATTTTGAGTAATTGTGTATTGTCAGGAAAGTGATCAGTACTAGTTTTTGTTTTGTTGTTTCAAAAAAAAAATTTTTTTTTGTTTTTCATTTTTTAAAGCAAGACATCCTTGTGATGATTCTGTAACAGACTAATTTAAATTGTTGAAGCTGCTCTCTAGTTCCACTCTGGACAGTAATCTGGGACATCTTAGTGTTCTTTTTTTTTTTTTTTCTGTTTTTGGGGGGAGTGTGTGTGGGGTTTGTTTTTTAGTCTTGTTTTTTTAATTCATTAACCGGTGGACAGCCCTAAGAGGAGGAGGATGGATTGATTCCACATTCCACTTTGTAGATGTAGTTTAGAAAACATGTTCCCCATCCGGTGCTCTTAGGAAGGAGTATAGTAAATGCCTCATTTAATAACATACTCCTGTTTGAAAGTTGCCTTTTCTCTCCACCCTTGAGTAGATCCAGTATTTGATGAAACTCATGAAAGTGGGTGGAACCTGTCTTGCCCCTCCTCTTTTCTAGGATGCACTATGTATGGGACTGTGACTTTCAAGGAAATTTGTTTGCCATTTGCTGATTTTTTTTGGAAGTTAATTTCTAACTTCTTTCACTGATAAATGAAGAAAAGTATTGCACCTTTGAAATACACCAAATGGATTGAGTTCATAATTAAAAAAATTTTTTTTCCTGTCCAAAAAAAAAAAAATCAATATATAATCACCTACACATTCATATGAATGGCAAAACATAACTATAGTCCAGAAAGTAGAAGGGAAGAGGAAAGAGAGGGAAGGGGAGGGGGAACATGGGAGGAGGGAGGGTATTTAGGGGACCTCACCTATATGCATGATGCAATGGTACATTTCAAAACTATTAAGAAATGAGTATAATTGTGATGGATGTGTTACTTAGTTCAATGTAAGCATTTCACATGGTAGATTGAAGCAGTACACTGAACCCCATAAATGCATCAATGTACAAAGTTATGATTTAATAAAAAATAGATAAATAAATCTCATCGTGATCTTTCTTAAAAAAAGAATTATTTTGGAAGCAGTGTAAAAGAGAATAAATACTACAGAAAAACAAACTGCTGTGTGGAGCACAGGATTAAGAAAAGAAAGCAAAAAAATGTAAGTTAAAAAAAGAACTAAAAAGATAACATAGAATACCTGCTCTAATTATAATAGCTCTAGAAGACAGATTCTTGTAATAACATAGGTTATTACATAGCTGACCACCTCCTTAAAGAATCTGTCTAGAAGACAGATTCTTGTAATAACGTAGGTTATTACATAGCTGACCACCTCCTGCATGATTTTTATTCTATACATATAGCTATAAAAGTTTTTATACCCAAGTATGAGTAAAATTTTTTGAAATAGTATCTATTTTGTAAGGTAATAATATAGCGATAATAGTTTTCTTTTGGTTTTTGTATCCCTGGGTTAATGCTTTTTACTTTAAAACATTCTGTCTCTATATATTAGATATGTTTATTATAAATAGCATATAGACAGATTTTAGGGTCTCACTCTGTCACCCTGGGGTGCCATAACATCATACCTCTCAGCAATCTCTAACTCGTGGGCGCAAGAGATCCTCTTGCCTCAGCCTCCTATTAACTGGGCCTATAAGCGCCTGCCACGATGCCCAGCCAGGTTTTCTGTTTTTAGTAGAGATGGGGGGTTCTTGCTCTTGCTCAGGCTGTTTTTAAACTCCTGAGCTCAGGCAATCCACCTGCCTTAGCCGCCCAAAGTGCTAGGATTATAGGCATGAGCCACCATGCATGGCTACAGATTGATTTTTTAACCAGTTTGAATAATCCAGAAAATACAGATAAAAGATCAATAAACACATAAAAAGATGCTGAACATCATGAGCCATTAAGGAAATGCAAATAAAAACTATAAGGAGATAGTATTTTACATCCACCAGCATGGTTATAATAAAAAATAAAGACAATGAATGAGTGCTGGTGAGAATGTGGAAAAATTGAGCTTACATACACTGCTGATGGAAAAGTAAAATGATGCAGCCATCACTGAAAACGGTTTACCAAATCCAGTAATTCCATACTAGGTATATACTCAAGAGAAATGAAAACATTTTCCCACACAAAATCTTGCACATGAATGTTCACAGTAGCATTATTCTTTTGTTGTTATTGTTGTTGTTGAGACAGTCTCACTCTATTGCCCTGAGTGCCATGGCATCATAGTTCACGGCAACCCCAAACTCTTGGGCTTGAGCAATCCTCTTGCCTCAGTCTCCTGAGGAGCTATGACTATAGGTGTGTGCCACTATGCCCGTCTAGTTTTTCTAGTTTTAGTAGAGATGGGGTCTCATTCTTGCTCAGGCTGGTCTCCAACTCCTGAGCTCAAGCAATCCACCCACCTTGGCTTCCTAGAGTGCTTGAGTCACATGATTGTTTTGTTTCTCAGTGCATGTAAAAGTTATATTTACACTATATTATAGTCTATTAAGTGTACAGTAGACTTATGTCTATAAAAATAATGCACATGCCTTAATTAAAAAATACAGTAGAACTTCTGTAAGTTGACCACCAAAGGGACTATAATAAACTGGTGAACATACAGAGGTAGTCAACATAAAGACCTAGGCCAACTGTATTGATAGGTCCATGTGGTACATGTCCAGTCTATGAAAATTAGAAGAAAAAAAAAATCATGCAGAATACATTTGTAAGAAAATACACACCTTTCAAAATCAGCTTAATATGAAAGGGAATTCCATTCAGTGTGAAAATTTTTATTCATTGCTTGATAGTTTCTGAGAGTTATGAAATTAAGGTTATTCACATTTGGCTTAGATTTTCTTTCTCTCAATCATTTTGAAGAGATTAGTTTTTTGTTTTTATTTATTGCTTTGATGGCTCTTAATAGAAATTATTTATAACTTCTAAAACATACATGTCTTCCTAGGCTTTTTCTTTTTTTTTTTTTTTTTGAGACAGAGCCTCAATCCGTCCCCCTAGATAGAGTGTAATGGCATCACACCTCACAGCAACCTCCAATTCCTGGGCTCAAGCGAGTCTCCTGTCTCTGCCTCCCAAGTAGCTGGGACTACAGGCGCCCGCCACAACGCCCGGCTATTTTTTGGTTGCAGCCGTCATTGTTGTTTGGCAGGCCCGGGCTGGATTCGAACCCGCCAGCTCAGATGTACGTGGCTGGTGCCTTAGCCCGCTGAGCCACAGGCGCGGAGCCCTTCCTAGGCTTTTTCAAGTGAAGTATCTGGCTTCCTTTTTTTACATAAATACAGTTCACATTTTAGCTCTTGTTTCACTTTCTGGAAATAATAACCTTGTTTTATAAAAGAAGAATTTCCCCATGTTATTTTACCTCTGTCCCGTGAAAGCTCAATATTCATTATAAAATTTTACAAAAAGGTGGCCAACATGTAGAGAATATTTTGTCAAATTTTGTAATGGATATTTTATAAATAAAAGTGTGGTTAGCTACAATTTCCCATTTTCCCTATGTATGTTGACATTAGGGGCAATTTCTGGAACAGCCTGGATTACTTGAGATTTTCATTTGTGATGTGATTGTAGGTATTTCTATAGATGAAAAATTGGGAAATGTATATAGTTCACAATAGATATTCTGACAAAACTATTCTCAGTTGCACATATATTCTAATTATTTTTCCATGAAGCATAAACAACTTTTGATTCTTTATATACTGTGTTCATATATATATTATAGAATGTTTAGATGTTACTAAATATATACTTAAAGGATTATTTTGCATTTTTTTCTTAATTTGTTAATATTTTTATTTTTATTCAGTACTTTAAATACTCCAATTTATTTTCTTTTGTCCAGGTTGAAGATTGTAAAAATTTCTTTTAAATGCAAACAGTTTTTTATTCAACTTAGAAAGGAATTGGTAAGTATTGATCTGATAATTATTAATATAAATGAAGTCTTTTAAGAAATTCCAAGTCATTTGTGACAACTTTTCTATTAGTATAAGTCCAAGTGCAATTAATACTGTTAATACTGCCTCCTGAGGTAGTGAATACACTTTTTGTGATAAACCATATTTGTTTCTTCTCTTTGTGGTTCTGATTTGAAGTTCTCCTAGATGTCCTTCTGCTCTCCTTTGAATTTAGAAACTGAATTTCTTACACGTGATGATCATTGTCACTCCTCAGGATCCAGTCATGAGGGCAGTAACCAAGCATCTTATATTTTTTTTTTCTTCTAAATTTACAGTACTTTCATATATAAGCTCATTCCATTTTAGGAGAGCTGAGTGTTTAGTTTCTATTTCATAAATTTATAACACATCCCCCCCCCCGTTATGAAATGGTAGTGGCTTTTTTTATACAGGGCATTCGTAAAGTTCGTGTGCAATTTAAAATAGCTGTATTATGTTAAGTACAGCAAATTGAGTTGTAAATCAAAGGATAAGTTTAATTTAATTTGATGAAACTGATAAAATCATTATAGTACTAATGGCTTGGCACCTGTAGCTCAAGCAGCTAAGGCGCCAGCCACATACACCAGAGCTATCAGGTTCGATTCCAGCCCCGGCCTGCCAAACAACAATGATAACTGCAACCAAAAAAATAGCCAGCCATTGTGGCAGGTGTCTGTAGTCCCAGCTACTTGGGAGGCTGAGGCAAGAGAATAGCGTAAGCCCAGGAGTTGAAGGTTGCTGTGAGCTGTAATGCCACGGCACTCTACCCAGGGCAACCGCTTGAGGGCTCTTTCTCAAAAAAAAAACAAAAACATTATACTACTAATGTTGTTAATAACAGTAATAGTTATAAGTAACATTTGTTGAGAACTTAGTATATGCCTGGTGATACTTGTTTACAAACTATTTGCATATTATTTAATTCTCAGTCATTTTCGGAGGTAGTGTACCAATCAGGAATGTGTTTGATCATAAGTAACAACAGCAACAAAAGCCAGCTAACAGTTGATTAAAGCTGATATACAGGGACCATTTTGTGGTTCTTAAGTGTGATGATTAGATTTCATGCTGTTATGTGAGATACGGCTTCCTCAAACCCTGTTACGACATTGGCACATGCTGATACCTGTTTGATACAGGTACAGGAAGAGAAAAGAAGGAAAAGGACAGTATGTAGACATACTCTGCAGAAGGTTTCCGTGTTAATGTTTTCTCTCTAAAACATCTTTTTGTTTTGAAATACCCAAACTTCACAGAATATACTTACCTCTCAATAAACATTTCATGTCCCTTATTTATAAATTGTGAGAAAAATTTTTTGTTATTTTCCAAATACAGTTGGTAGAATGTCAAAATCACATATAGACTCATTGAAAAGTATACCAAGTGTCAAGAAAGGAGAAATACATATATATCTTCAACATTGCTGATACTGAGAAACATTACTGCATTGTACTAACTGAAAGACGTTTTTTATCATTTTGGGTAATGTATTGGTGTAACATATAAACTGTGTGTGTTAATGCAAACAAACAAATGTTAACCATAATTAAGAATCAACTTTCTGGTAAAGAAAGAATGATGTTTTAGGCATATCATATTCTTATACACATGAAAATATCTCTATGGGCTCAGCAGCCATAGCACAGTGGTTATGGCACCAGCCACATACACTGAGGGTGGTGGTTTTGAATCTGGTCTGGGACAGCTAAACAACAATGGCAACTGCAACAAAAAATAGCCGGGCGTTGTAGTGGGCACCTGTAGTCCCAGCTACTGGGGAGGCTGAGGCAGGAGAATCACTTAAGCCCAAGAGTTTGAGGTTGCTGTGAGCTGTGATGCCACCAGACTCTATCCAGGGCTACATAGTGAGACTCTGTCTCAAAAAACAAACAAAAAAAGGGAAATATCTCTATGACCTGTTGATAAGCAAAGATTTCTTTATTAGAACATTGAAGGAAACTTTAACTTAAAAGATTAATGATTTGGACTATATTAAAATGAATAAATATCTTCATCAAAAACCATCATTACCATTAAGATAGTAAAGTAGCACAAAGGAGCATGTATATTTCGCACACACAGAAATCTTTGGTTTTATATGCAACCCAATAAAAGGATATGCTAGTGATTTGAAGAGATACTTCACAAATTAAGTCATCTACATGGCCTTTTAACATGAAAAGATTAAGGATAACATGAACCTCACTAGTTATCAAGGAGATTCAAATTAGTGTCTAAATGTCTCTACATATCCATGAGAACAGTAAAGTGAACAAGACTGATAGACCAGAATGGTTCCTGGGCTATTTGAGCTGTTGGAAAGGTCCTGCTTCTTACACCTCCTGCTATCACTGCTAGGGCCTTTGTGGCATGGGCAGAAGCTGATAATGACTATTAGATATTATTCCAATGGATACCAGATCAGCCATTTCCTGCAGCCCTGGAAGAAGACGGAATAATTGACAGAGACCAAACAGGAACCTGAGGAAGTCGTGGTGATAGTAGTAGGGGAAAGGAAGAGCTTTAACCTGAGCACCAGCCGCAGGAGCAGCCCACCCTCTCTGCCCCAGTGAGAGTGAATTGGCTCCTACCCACGTTCTCAATGCTTTCTGAGGCACCTCCTAGGTACTAGGTGTGTTTTCCAGGCGTACTGCAGGTGGCCCCACCAACTCAACACCCCCTATGATTAGAACCACTGATCCCTGCCTCCTGTGCCTGCCCACATGGCAGGCCCATATAGAAACCAAACATAGTCACCCTAGTTCAGGAGTGGGGAACCTTTCCATGTTGGAAGGCCACATTAATTTAGCTGTAATTAAAGAAGGCCACATTCAAGAAATTTCAATTAGATACACTTAAAGTGTACATTGATTATAAAAATCGAACTATGTACTTAGTAATTTCAAAACATGAAAACTATTAATTTAAAAGAAAAGACTGATGAAACAGAGGTTGGTGGCTCGGCGCCTGTGGCTCAGCGGGCTAAGGCGCCAGCCACGTACGCCTGAGCTGGCAGGTTCGAATCCAGCCCGGGCCCGCCAAACAACAATGACGGCTGCAACCAACTACTTAGGAGGCGGAGGCAAGAGACTCGTTTGAGCTCAGGAATTGGAGGTTGCTGTGAGCTGTGATGCTATGGCACTCTATCCAGGGTGACAGCTTGAGGCTCTGTCTCAAAAAAAAAAAAGAAAAAAGAAACAGGTTGGTAAGTATGTGGAATATACACTGCTAGTGGGACAGAATATATTTTGATTTAACCTAACCATTTTGGAAAACTCTAGGGGATTATCTATTGAGCTGAGCCTGTACACACATATCTTATGACCTAGCAACAGAAATGTACGTATTTATATACCAGACAATATACAGGAATATTCATAGCAGCGTTGTTCATTATTCTTATATCCCCAAACTAGAAACATCAAATATCTATCAACAGTGAAGTTAATAAATAAACTATGGTGTATTTATTACAGTTGAATACTATGAAAATGAGTGAATTACTGTTTCACAACTATATAGATACATACATAGTAGAAACATATTGTTGAACAAGAAAAGGTAGACCTAGAGTTATATGTGTGATTTTGTGTATATACTGTAAAGTTCAAAAACAAGCATGACTTCTGAGACAAGAGAATGGCCTAAGCCCAGGAGCTGGAGGTTGCTGTGAGCCATGAAGCCATGGCACTCTACCAAGGGCGACAAAGTGAGACTCTGTCTCTTAAAAAAAAAAAAAAAAACAAGCATGACTAGTATGTGGGTGATAATGTCAGAAGAGTGCTTACCTTTGGATAGTAATCTGGTAGAAAGAGGACACAAAAAATAACTTCTGAAATGATAATAATGATCTATTTCTTGATTGGGGTAGAGGTTAAGTGGTTCCATTCATTGTGTGAAAACCTGAGCTGTACCCTTATGGGATGTGTGCTTTGCAATGGTGTGTCTCTGGTTTACTTTATGAAATTATTTATTAATTATACTTTTCAGGAAAATGAAAGAATTCTATTTATGCTGATTATTTAAAAATTTGAATTCTATGGTAGTGTTCAGAGCTGCTGAATATTCGTATTTATTTACATCTAGATGGCTTGATAAAATTAGAAATATTGTTAAAAGTTATGATATATTTTAATGTTTAATTTATGGGCTAGGATTTTTTTTTTTTTTTTTTTTTTTTGAGACAGAGTCTCACTGTATCTTCCCCAATACAGTGCTGTGGCGTCACAGCTCAAGCAACCTCAGACTCTTAGGCTTAAGCGATTCTCTTACATTAGCCTCCGAAGTAGCTGGGTCTATAGGTGCCCACCACAACACCCAGCTATTTTTTGGTTGTAGTTGTTATTATTGTTTGGCAGGCCCAGGCCAGATTCAAACCCACCAGCCCAGGAGTATGTGGCCGGCGCCCTGGCCGCTGAGCTATGAGCACTGAGCCTAGAATTATATTTTGAAACAGAATAACAGCTAATGTTCAAAACATGTATGTAATTTTTAACTTATTTCTAAGTACAATCTAAGCTAAAAGGTTCTCAGAGTTATTATATTACTTAAAGAGGTCCACATTTTATAAACCTTTCCAATTACTTTATTGCCTTTTTATTGGATAAGCAAAAGAGATCTTAGGGGGAATTAGTGCTTACAAGGCTAGAATAATTTATCTGTCAAAGTAAGGTAAACATCAAATCACTAAAGATAATACTGTTTTTTTAAGAAAGGGTAAATTAAATGGAGCCTTAGATCCTGACGTTTTCTTGGTATTTTCTGCATTTTGTCATTTATTACAGCACGAATCTAGAGAAACATTATTGGGATTTAATATGGTGAATTACAGAGCATGTAAAAATTTGTGGAAAGCATGTGTAGAACATCACACATTCTTCCGTTTGGACAGACCACTTCCACCTCAAAAGAATTTTTTTGCACATTATTTTACATTAGGTTCAAAATTCCGGTACTGGTAAGTATCACTTCTGTATTAAGGCTTTATTATTGGATTTCTTTAAAATAAAAGTCTCATTTATAAAACCATAGAATCTCTGTTATTCATACATACCCAGTAAGTCAAAATCCCTATGGAGTACAGCCTTTATATTTGTATCAGAATAGGTTCTTGTAATAGGCACCAGGTTTGAGAAACTCATTCCATTGACAGTATTCTAGGTCGTTATTGTCTAAAGTAAATTAGCCACGGTTATTTATAATATGTTAAGTCAGTTGTTAGAATTTCCATTGTTTCATTGTTTAAAATATAAACAGTGTTAAAATACAAAAACTTGTTTAAGACACATTTTAGTTGTAAAAAACCAAGCTCTATCATTTGTATGAATAAACAATTTTTAAATCTAGAATTAGTATATTTTTTGAATTATCAAACTCTTTATTATAAAGAGTTCAGTACTGGAGGCTAAAGCGGGTGTATAGCTTGAGCTCATGAATTCAAGACCAGCTTAAACAATAGCGAGACCCCATCTCTACTAAAAAAAAAAAAAAATATATATATATATATATATATATACACACACATATATATATATATATAAATCGAGGCATGAGTATCTCTTGAGCCCAAGAGTTAGAGGTTGCTATGAGCTACGACACCACCGCACTCTACTCAGGGCAAAGGCTTGAAACTCGGTCCCAAAAAAAAAAAGAAGAGTTCAAAACAACTACTAAGTAAAAACAGATTTAGTCATTGAACAATAACCCCAGGACCCTTTTCCTAAAATTGTGTTGTTCTTGATAGCTTTTTTTTTTTTTTTCTGAAGGCAACAATCTTTGGGGGATAGCTAATTTTGAAGAAGTTCTGATTAGTTTTACCTATGGCATTCTTAAAGTCCCATGAAAGCTAGTTTCTAAGTGGAACTTGGTAAAAATCACATAGAAAAAGTTACTTATGATCTTTTAGTAGAACAAATGTTACTCATTTTTGTTTGTCTCTGCCTCAAAAAATAAGTTTCGTCTTCAACAAATAAAACCTTTGGGCATTATGTATTAGATTAATTCTTATTGTAAATTCATGAGAAAATGTTTAGATAAATATTTTATCCCAAGAAAAATAAGTAAAAGTGGCCCCAAAGTTCAGTAACAACAGTTAAACAGAATTAGGAAATTTTTAAACAAAAAATGATACAACAGACTCCTAAGTGGTTTGATGTCATATTTAACTCCTTTTTCAATTTTCTAAAAGCAATATTGAGAAAACTAAGGTGACAGTGCTTGCAAATTTAGGGGTAAATAAACTGAGGGGGATAGTACCAGATCAATGATAAAAGCCAAGAAAAAGCAAGTAACTTACTACTGGTACTATACCTCAACAGAGACAGAGGAAATCCCCAAGACTCTGTGAAAAGACAACAGTACAAACCCTAAGAGAGTATTCCCTCAGTAAATTTAATTCCTAAGTGACCACTGGCCTAATTATACAAGGACCACCCCTATCTTCCCATGGAACTTTTCCTTCTCTTCTCTGTCCTCGCAAACACACCATTTTACTTAGTTACAACATAATTATTACAATGCTTACCAGCCTTCAAATATAATTTAGACAAGTCTCAAATAAGATGAAGAAAATCAAAGGTTATCCACACTGTACCATAGCAAACATTAGACATGATGATTACAAATACAAAAGGCATTTGAAGAAACCAGTTCAGGAGAAAATCATCACTGAAACAGAAGGGAATTTCTTGTATTAAAAAAGCAAGCTCAAGAACAATCTAATGAAAATCAAAAAAGATTGGTATGGAAGGGAACAGCACCTACCATTCAGGCTGTTACTAATTATGGAGCAAGATTGCCCTAGTATTGAAGATTTTACATGTTTTCAAAATAACTGAGATTATGACCTATTAAGTGGAATCTATATATTTTTAAAAGTTGAACAAATTTATTGAAGTACAATTGACAATTTAAATTTGATGTATATACACACACACAAATTTATGTATGTATCTCCACATTTATGTGTGTGTGTATATTTAAATATATATATTTCCATGAATCCATCACCATGATCAATCAAGATAGTAAGCATATCCATTATCCCCAAAAGCTCCCTCATGCACTTCTATAACCCCTTCATCCTCAGGCAGCTACTGGTCTGATTTCTGTCTTTATAGATTGATTTGGATTTTCTAAGCAATGTAAATTGAAACATGTGAAGCATTCTTTTTAGTTTGGCCATGTTTACTCACCCTAATTACTTCATCCATGTTACCTCTATCGATAGTTTGTTTCTTTTTATTGTGGAGTAATATTCCATTGTAAATATATAGCATAATTTACATAATCCATTCATTTGGTGATACTACCTAGATAGTAAATGGGCTATTTCTAGGGTTGGGCTATTACAACTAAAGCTGCTATGAATGTGTTTATATTAAGTTTTTATATGGATGTGTGCTTTAATTTATCTTGGATAAATACCTACGAGTAGAATGGCCAGATTATATGATAGATGTGTGTTTATAAGAAACTGCTAAACATTTTTTTAAAGCATCTGTACCATTTATGTACTCAACAGCAATGTATGAGAATTCTACCTCATCAGTGCTTGCTGTTATCTTTTTGTTGTTTACTAGTGTCCTCCGAAGAGCACAAGGTTTGAATTCTGATGAAGCTCAGTTTTCCAGTTTGTTCTATAAGGATCTTTCTTTTGTTGTCATATTCAAGAAATCTTTTCCTAACCCAAGGTTAGAAAGATTTATTCTTTTGTTTTCTTCTAAGAGTTTTAAAATTTTAGCTCTTACATGTAGGTTCATGATTTTTTTTATTTTTTTTATTTTTTGCATATGGATATCCAGATGTCCCTCAGTACCTTTGTCCATGTATGTGATCCTATTTCTGGACTTTATAATGTCTTAAAGTTCACTAGTGTTAGTCCTCCAACTTTGCTCTTCTTTTTTAAAGTTATTTTTGTTGTTCTAGGTCTTTTGAATTTCCACATTAATTTTAGAGTTAGCGCATTATCCAGACACAGTGGTACATGCTTATAGTCCCAGCTACTTGGGAGAGGCTAAAGCAGGAGGATTGCTTGAGCCCCAGAAGGCTGTAGTGTGTCACTATCGTGCCTGCGAATAATCACGGCACTCAAGCCTTAGCAACATAGTAAGACTCTGTCTCACACAAAGAAGAAGAATTAGCTTATTAATTCTTACAAAAAAGCCTTCTGGGATTTCAGTTGGGATTGTGCTAAATCTGTATAGCATTTTGGGGGAGAATAGACATCTGAAAAATATTTGCTCTTCTAATACATGAAACATGGTATGTTTTTTATCTTTAAGTCTTTCTCTCAGCACTGTTTGTAGTTTTTGGTATGCAGGTCTTTAATATCCAATTTATCCTTTAGTATTTCATATTTTTTATTTCCCAGGCCAGAGTGCTGTGGTATCATAATAGCTCATTGCAACCTGACACTCCTGGGTTCAAGCAGTCCTCCTGCCTCAGCCTCCTAATAGTTGGAACCACGAGCGTGCACCACTATATCCAGCTAATTTTTCTGTTTCTTGTAGAGACCAGGTCTCACTCTTGCTCAGGCTGGTCTCAAACTTATGGCCTCAAGCAATCTTCTGGCCTCAGCCTCCCAAGTGAGCCACTGTGCCCAGCCAGAAACATATTTATTTAATGGTAAAATTAAGCCAGTCAGAAGATAGGTCAGAATAATATAAGAATTCTGATAGGAGCACTAAGAGTAAAGATTAAATCTTTTAAATATAGAACTAATCCTGACAACTGTAAGAGTTAGGACTGCAAAATAGAATTAAAGTGGTAGAAACTGTCAAAGTAAATTAGATAACTAACAAAAGGAAGAAATAAGAGACTAGTGGGGTACAGTAGAACCTATGTAAGTTGACCACCCTAGGGAATGCAACGAACTGGTCAACATACAAGAGTAGACCTAAGGAAGTAGGCCTACTGGTACTGATACATGCATGTGGTACATGTCCAGTCTAGGAAAATTAGGTCAACTATGGAGATTCCATTGTATTTGAATCACTATTAACAAAATAGGAAAAATGCAGTATTAAACATTAATACACCAACTTCATGAGGTTTTCCTGATTATAAACATCAAAATCACCTATGATGCAAAAACAAGGTTTTTTCCTTTTTTAATGAAAAGCAGTCTCTTTTAGTTAAGGGAAATCAGTTGTTTTTTTTCCATTAAAAGTGACATATACACCATAATCACACTGTAATAGAATTGTCTGTATTTCTAGCCTCTTCTATGTGTATATACATGGAATTTCAGGTTGACTTTCACCAGCTTATAGTGGTGATAAACTTCATAGGGGTAGGACTATGACTAAAAAAATTTTTGTTCTTTTTGTTATGCTTTTTTATATTGTTTGAATTACTTATGGTTAAGGTGGGGGTTTTTTGTTTTTTTTTTAATCTTACTCCTCAAAAGGTAAGTATCTCGTCAGAACTGATTTTGCTCTTTGTTATGATAATACTAACTCTCTAAAGACTATGTTATGGGCAATATGAAATATAAACCTTTCTGCCATTAATTTTTTAATTGCTCCCTTTTTGTTAAGAAACTCAACTGGTAGTCAACTATTCTACTGTATTTCTCACTTTCCCTTTAAAAACCTTATGAACATATTCAATTTGCATTTATTGGTACTTCTCTACGGAAAATGGTCTTAAAATTGTTTGCTTAACTATGGAAACCTATTATTTGTTTTTATAGGCATTGGATGTCTGCATTTGTAAATGGTTATATTTCATATACCAGAAATTTGTGTTCATTCAACACTTAAGTAATGGGATCCCAAAAGTAACAAACCTTTTGAGAACCAGGTCTGAACACATTGGTGTACCATGGAGGAGGCTCCATTGCCCTATATAAACAGTGTGTTTGCTAAACAAATCACTTAGAAGACAGACTGCTAGTGCCCATCCCCACCACATGTCTGCCTTAGTTCTTTTCTTTATACAAAAATCTGGAGTTGTCCTGTGTCTGGACATGGAGGGAATTGAGGGTATAACTCACAGATATTAAGAGTACAGTTTTCATATCTGTGATCATTGGCAGTAGACAAGGAAAAAAGTTTGATCAAAGAAGGAGCAGCTCTTTAAGAACTTTCATAATTCAGCCTTTTCATTTAGCAGTAGTGGAGACAACAGCTAAATCCCAGACCTGTAGGGAGAATTTGGGGTTGGCTGGGCTTTTTTGAGTTGGACCATAACAACCTATCTCTGATTCTACAGAGAGTGCCTTTCCAGGACATAACAGGGGAGGAATTTCCCTCATGCAAAATTATTTCTCATATTTATTCTCAAATCAAGAAGTATCAGAACATGTAGTGTCTGAGGAACACATCTTCATTAATGGAAGACTATAACTAAGCTTGCTTCATCCAGGTAGAACTGGAATGTAGTCTACTCTTATTCTTTGCTTTTCTCTGCTAGAAATGTCTTGTCTGTTATGAAATTGTATATTGAGTGTTGTCATTTTATCTTTTAGTTCTCTTTGAGATTTTATTGTTGTGCATATTTATGTATTTCAGTGGAAGAACTGAAGTCCAGTCAGTTCAGTATGGCAAAGAAAAGGCAAATAAAGACAGAGTATTTGCAAGGTAAGCCAATTCTATTTCATTGTCTGAATAAAGAATAAAGACTATTAAAAACTCTTCCTGTGTGATGACAGAATTACCACACGATTCTTTTCTTGAAATATGTTGAGAGAAGGATAAACTATTTTGTCTAGTATTTTGATTCATTTTTTATGAGAGCATTAATTGTATGCCTAGTATTTATAGCTCTGAATAGACTGAATCCGATATTAATTAGTATAGTATTTTCTTCAAAAGTTGCTATCCTTTTTTAAAGTACTTTTGAGAAATACAGTAACTTATATATTATCAAGTCAGCTTCTCAGGACTATAGCATTGTGTTGTGATAAGTTTACTTGAATCTGAATAATGTAATTCATTTCAGCATTTGTTTCAAAAAGTTTGAAGTCAATTTCTTATTTCTTATTTTTTGTGAGGGAAATATTGTCTTTTTTAAATATAAATCTTGGTGCCACATTAGTGGCTTGGTTACTTCAGGTAAGAAAAAAGAAAGAGCACAGAGATGCCTACCCTAATATACATGGCTAGGAAATTATTCAAAATCTTCCCTTTCACAATCTTATGTACCATTTTTTTTCCAGGTAGAATATACTAAAGACATGTACAAAGATGTAATCTATAGTAAAATGTTATTATGAAATTGTTTTCTTTGCATTTGCTCTTGAGAAAAATAATTTACTTCCTGTCAACTTCATTGTTTTAATTTAGTATTTGTTCTAGTGCTTAGTTCTCTTACTTCTAACACTCAGTACTTATTAAAATCAGAATGATTTTTAGTGTTATAACAGAACCATAACAGTTTACTTACACCTTTTTTATTCCTTCCCCAACAATAAGTTCAACTTGTTTTCTTACTTAATAGCTATAAAAAATACAGGACAATGTGATTTAATGACTAGTTGTATGTAATTTGAGTACCAAGTCATAGGTGTATATTTATATATTAAGGTTAATATCACCTACAAATGACTTATTATTAAGTGTTTTAATAATCCTAGACTGTTTTAATGATCTATCTTTCTCCAGAAGATTAAGCTTTTCTAGCATTGTTTATCTAATGCATCAGAATCTTACTGGAATGACCTGATACATTTCTATCAAAATTCTCTAATGGTTTTGAGCAGTTATCAGATTATTTGGTTAAAGCACTAGAGAATATAGAGTTATTATCTTTCTCAGAATTTTATTTAGCAGTATAAACAGTAAAGATTTCTCCTCAAACTCCTCATATATAGCGATAATTAGTTATTTTTTTCTTTTTCTGGTATATCAACTCAGAGTTGCTTTCATACTCTTTCAGTTGTCACAATATCTAAGAAGGGAGAAAAAGTAGTGTTCTCATACAACAGAAAAATGAGGTGCCATGGTCAGAAAATAAATTTACCACATTGCAAAAACACTGATGCAGTGTGGTATTTTTTTCTCTGAAATTTCCACACTCAACAGGAAACATAGACAGCAAGCTTGAGTGGGTGGATCTCTGAGGTTAAAACTGTTAATAAAATAAAAATACCTGAAATTTAGTTTTAAATTCAAAGCATTTTCAACCATGTTTTATCTATGAACAGCAGTAAAGTGTTCTGATGCTTTAAACCAGGTAAGTGTGCTGGGATTTTTCTTCCTTCAAGTGACTTTTCCCTTTCTTAGAAAATGAAAGCATTTAATCTGACTATAGTTAGTGAGCTGTCATACAGCTTTCATGTGGTGGTCTAATGTAGGAAGAAAGATTAGTTTATTAACATTAAGAATTAGCATTATCAGAACTATAAATGATATACATTAATAATATTTTAAATCATGAGGATTTATTTATTTCATTTATTTTCATTTTGTTGTGACTGAAATGAAAATTTGCACTGCAACCTGAGGTGTTGGACTAAAAGGTACCTTGAGCTGTCAAATTAAAAAAAAATTCTGTAATTTAAAGTCAGGAAAGTGGGGAATGTTCATGCTTAAATTGCTTTGAATTCACTTTGGAAAATGAAATCTGAGTTAATTTTTTTTAGCTAACAATACTATATTTCTTTCAGAAAATAATAAGTTTTAAATTAAGGAAATGTTAATTAGGCCAACCTGAAGAGGTTTTGGCTATGAATTCCTGAAATGATAGAACATTTGTATGTTTTGGATTCAGAAGTAACAGGTTTTCCATGGTTTACTAAAATTAGTAACAGGCTCAAACATTGCACATAACATTGAAAATTTATATACTCATAAATCATAAAATTCAGGAGGTAAGGAGAGACCTAAGGATCATATTGTACTAGTAAATTTATATATTTAGATATAAAAATTTAAGAGATTTGTCTAATGGGAGGTCAAAACTAAAATCCAGGATTTCTATTCATCAACATTTCAGACGGTTTATCAAGTACTCGGTCAGTATTACCATACTTTTTGGTCAACTCTATTTCTTTTTACATGTTTAACATGTTAGAAAGGAAAGTCAAAGCTGATGGTGCAGCTGCAAACTTAATGATATCAGAATTTGGTACATTATGATCTCATTAAGTTTCAGGGTATAATTGGATGACATTATTACATTTGCTTTGTTCCTTGCTTGGTAATTATTTTCTTTACCCATCAAAAGTGCGTACATAGTAGTGCATGAAGAAAAGAGAAAAATGATGACCAAATATAAGAGAAAAGAAAATACACCAATAAGCTAACATAGTAAATAAATATAGTACTGCCTGCAGTTGTTAATGGAAAATCTGAAAGTAAATCCAAATTTACATATGAATCCTATCAACTATAACCAAAAATAGTCTTGATTTTTTTATTTTACACAAATAGGGGATTTTGGTCAAATTTTTATGACACGGGTTTTGTAGTAGGTTAATAGGATGTAATTTTTCTTAATTGTGCTATAATGGAAAATAAATAAAAATGTTATGTGCTTCAGTGACTTATTACTGAAATATAAAACTGTAAGATGATTTATTATATATTTTTATACAAATAGCTTAATTCATTCATTAACCTCTATGCTAGCTCTGTGTTTCAAAAAGCTAGGCATTTAAATCGATGACATATTTTCAGTTAATTTTGGCCAGTATCTGAATTTGCATATAAAAAGATGTTAGTTGTTTATGTTAAATACCATAAGGTGTTTATGGTATTTAACTGGAGGTGATGGATACTCCAGTTACCCTGATTAATTGATTAATTCATATTGTGTGCATGTATCAAAACATCACATGTACTCTATAAAGATATACAATTATTACATACCCAGAACAAATAAAAATAAAAAGAAGACTCTCTAACAAAAAGGCAGGGAATATTAGTTAAATTCTAAGGGCTTATGATCACTGCATAAATCAGTATTATTTTGATCTGAATAAATCAATATCAAGATCTCTGTCTTAAAAGATCACTTAGTTCTCTCTTCTTTATCATGGAGATAACTGAAAATATATAAATAGGTAATAAAATATATCCTTCTAGTTCTCACCACAAGACAAAATAATTAACCTTTCAAAATGCCTTTTTTTTTGTATAAAAAAAAAAGAAACTCCACTGGCTCACTACATATTAAAAAATATATAAATAAAATGTAATATACATAATTATATCTTTGTCTTCATTGAGGCAGAGGATTAGGACTTAGATTTAGAGCAGCGGTTCTCAACCTGTGGGTCACAACCCACAGGAACTGTATTAAGGGCCACGGCATTAGGAAGTTGAGAACCACTGATTTAGAGGTATTTAGAAGATAATGTACTAGGCATTTAGATAAGTTACATTTCCACACACTCTGGAGTAGAAATAGTAATTCCTATAATATTGTTAATATCTGAGGAAACATTTGGTAGCAGACTACTTCTTTGTTTTACTTTCTACTCCTTTTTCTTTTCTTTCTCTCTTCTCTCCTCTATGCTACTCTTCCTAGACTGTCTTTTCTTGCTTATTAAATAAAGCAAATGTGCTTTCTTAGGAAATTATTTGGTAAATAGCTTCCAAATGCATTAATTCTTATATGTAAACTCTTTGTGTTAACTCATAGAATATATGATCTATTAAAACAAGATTTGATTTGATTTATAGTTCAGGGTATAAAACTTTTTACATATTATTTAAATTATTTCTTCAGATCCCCAAGTAAGCCTTTGGTGCGGAAATTAATGGATTGGGAAGTAGTGAGCAGAAATTCAATATCTGATGATAGGTTAGAAACACAAAGCCTTCCATCACGGTCACCACCAGGGACTCCTAATCAGTAAGTATCGACCAACGTAAGGTGTGAATTTTGCTAATTTCAAAATTATTGGCTGTATATATCCATTGCCTGAAGATCAAAATATGTAAAAATTTAAATCTTTTGCTCAGATATGATTTTTGTTGCTTCAGAGCATTATTTTTTCTTCATTTGGCTGCTCGTTGCAGAAGTGGCATGCAAAGCCTTGAGGAATTAGGGAGTAGGGAATTGAACAAAATCTTTCACTCTCCTTAACATTTGACTTTCACAGTTAGGGTCTCTAGCCAGTAAATGGAGATCTGTTAGTAGACTTAAAATCATATGGGTATTTTTGATATAGTTGTTTCCCATGTGGATGCCCAGCAGAATTTCTAGGAGAACATATATTGTTTGAAAATGCTTTCTGCATGATTATGATTCTCTTATTTAAACTCCCACCATGGCTGGGCATCATGGCTCACACCTATAATCCTAGCACTTTAGGAGGCCATGGCAGGTAGATTGCTTGAGCTCAGGAGTTGGAGACCAGGCTGAGCAAGAGTGAGACCCCGTTTGTAAAAAAAAAAAAATATCTGGGCATTGTGTCCAGCTCCTACAGTCATAGCTACTCAGGAGGCTGAGGTAAGAGGACTGCTTGAGCCCAAGAGTTTGAGGTTGTTGTGAGTTATGATGCCATAGCACTCTACCCAGGGCAACAAAAGTGAGACTCTGTCTCAAAAAAAATAAATAAAAAATAAACTCCCACCAAACCACAGCTCTAGTGCTTTCTACGGCCTGGAAAAGGAAATTGCCAACACCAGTCTCTTCCATCTTAGCTATTGCTATGCTAAGAAACAGTGTGTGATTCAGCACTTACTGTGTATGTACTTTAGTCTAGAATTTCTCAGAAAAGGTATGTTTTGCTGTAGGTAATAATAAGATAATAAACTTGTACTAGTCAAAAATATTGATTATTTTATAATATTAACAAATACGTTGTATGTAATACTGGATATGTGTGTAATTAAGAGAATAGTAAACAGTTGTGGAACACATCAATATATTTTGGTACCCCCAAAGATTTATTTAGAAAATATTTGAATTTTGGTATGGAATAGAGCCTTCCAAATAATTTTTTAGAATTAATTTATGCACATCAATGTTTAATGAATCTGCACTAAATCCTAAAAGCTATGGCACTGATGTATGTTGTTGAAGAATAAACTTCAATCATATTGGAAGTAAAATATTTACATAAACAGTTGGGTTGACTATGCATTATGCTTAGGTGTTCATGTTAATGCTAAAAAGGTAGAATCAGTAATTCTATCTTTCTAATTGCAGATTACTAAATCATTTTTCCTTACAAAAGAGTACATATATTCAAAGGCTCATCAGGTAGTTTGAAGAAAACTCAGACCCAGACCTTTTTCTTCTCATTTTTCCAGCCAGCCATTTCTCCTTTTGTACCAGCAAGTTGAAGAAACATAAAAAATTTAAATCAGATGATTCAAGTAATTAATTAGCAGGAATTCTGATTAAGCTTTTTGTTAATTAAACAATTTTAGGTATGATCTACAAAAGAAGTCACTGTACATTTGAATTTGGGGCAAGTTAGTTAATGTCTCTTTTTCCTCATCTATAAAACTATATTTATAATAACATCTTTCTTTATGTATTGTTATTAAGAGTAAATGAAATGCTTAGAACTATGGCTGGTGTCTGAGTGCTCAAATATTAGCTATTGTAATAATTGCGATAGTAATTTATGTGACTGTCACTTATGAGGTTAGAAATATGGTATTTAGTGTCTATTCTTAGGACTTAATAAAGTACCATAAATAAAAACATTAATAAGAATTAAAGAATTCAGACTAGAAGATACAACTAAATTATTTATTCCAATCCCTTCATTTTATAAATGCTGAAGAAGACAAAACTGTAGTGATAAAAACTTAGAAACATTAGGATATTTAGAAATAAAAGGTAATTGAATAAATAAAATCCTTGTAGCAGACTATTGACCACAGCTTAGATTGCTGACTTCCCATACTGTGTTCTTTCTGTTTATATCACATGGTCTTTGTCAGAGACTGTGCTTAGTCAATGTAATTAGACTTCAAAACACACACCTACTTTCTGATGCAATCATATAATTAAGAAACTTGTAAAAATTGAATTAAAGCATATTCCATTTTTCTCCCTCTTTATTTAGTCGAAATTCTGCATTCACACAAGAGGGAACACGGTTACGACCATCTTCAGTTGGTCATTTGGTAGACCATGTGGTTCATACTTCCCCAAGAGAAGTATTCGTGAATCAGAGGTCACCATCATCAACACAAGCTAATAGCATCATTCTGGAATCATCACCGTAAGACTTTTTTCATTTTGCCTCCAAGTCGCTGTATGTGAAATAATCTGGGAAGTTAGGGTATTGGATATAAAATTTTATTTATGCCATTTTTGAAAGTTTATATATTTATTAATGTATTCATTTTTTTCCTGAGTGTTCTTTTTGCCTCTACCTCTCCCACTTAGTCACTATATTGTTACTAAAACTGTTCCTCAGTTTTTAGTGCATACACTCAAATATTTGTGCTATAGTCGGGGAGCAGGGTGGTGAAAGGTAGAGCTTTCTTAGTATTTTTAAAATAAGGAAACTATAAGGATGAATAGACAGAGTTGAAAAAATTAAACAACAAGCCAGGCACTTGTAGTCTTAGCTACGTGGGAAGCTAAAGCAGAAATATCATTTAAGCCTGGGAGTTCAAGGCTAGCCTGGGCAATATATTAAGACTTCATCTCTTTTTTTTTTTTTTTTTTTTCTTTTTTTAATTACATAACACTAGGTCACAAAAAGCATGGACACATTTTTAAAATTCATTCCTACTTCATATTGCATACCAAATCAGTATTTATCATCAGCTTAAGGCCTAATCTGTAAATCCTCACATTAAAATGCAACATCTTGATTTATTGGCTTATATAATACATGTAGCTCTTCTGCAAGTAAAAACATGGTGGGAAAATTGGGGGAGGAGTAGAGTACTTATTAACAAGATATATACATAGGTAAGAAGATGGATTAAGTGTTGAGAAGGAGAAAGGAATATAAAATAGGTGGAATGTGGCCATGATTATAAAATGGTTGGATCTGTGAGTGATGGATGGAAGAGAGACGCAGTGGTCATGGTTGTCCCTGGGTAGTGAAGATGTCCTTTGTTGGTCAGGGTGGGGAACCTGCAGCCTTCTGAAAAATTGTTCTTTTATAAGCACAAAATGAGGCAAGAAAAGCTTCCTCTTTCTCCACTGCACCCCTTTTAATGTAAAGATTTGTTAAGTTCTGAATTTAGTCAAAAGACTGAGCTTAAGGAGTTTCCTACCCATGCCGGATAACTGGCAAATGATAGGAAATTTAATATTATTTTACTTTAAAAATTATAATTCTAAACTTTTTGGTTGATTCTTAATAGTCTTGTATTTTCTGATTCTGAAACTTTAAAAGGGGTAGTAATTTAGAACATAATTAAAATGTTAATTGATTTGATTTAAAAATCAGGGGTTGATGTCTCATGCATGTAATCCCAGCACTTTGGGAGGCAGAGTCAGGAAGACTAGATATAAGGAGACCTCATCTCTACAGAAAAATTAAAATATTACCTGAGTGTAGTGACACACTCCTATAGTCCTAGCTGCACAGGAGCCTTACACAGGAGGATTGCTTGAGCACAGGAGTGCAAGCTGCAGTGAACTATGATTGCACCACTGTACTCCACCCATGGTGATAGACCCCTATCGCTAAAAAAAATAAATAGAAGTAAATAAAAATCACATACTCTCATGACACGAAAATCAACCATATGTGAAATCTCACAAGCCTAATTATTACAAAACAAAACAATATAATTTTTGAAGCCTAATTATATTAATCTACTTTTAAAGAATCTTTTTTATATTTTGTGTGTCTTTTTTTTCTTTTTTTGAGATGGAGTCTTACCTTGTCACCCTCAGTAGAATGCCGTGGCATCATAGCTAATAGCAATCTCAAACTTCTGGGCTCAAGCAAGTCTCTTACCTCAGCCTCCCAAGGAGCTGGGACTATAGGCACCAGCCACCACACCTAGCTATTTTATTTTAATTTTTTGTTCTTTTTTGAGACAGAGTTTCAAGCTGTTGCCCTGGGTAGAGTGCCATGGTGTCACAGCTCACAGCAACCTCAAACTCTTGGGCTTAAGCAATTCTCTTGCCTCAGCCTCCCAAGTAGCTGAGACTACAGGCGCCCGCCATAATACCCAGCTGTTGGCTATTTTTTTTTTAGAGATGGGTACCTGCTCTTGCACAGCCTGGTCTTGACCCGTAAGCCCAGGCAATCCACCTGCCTCAGTCTCCCAGGGTGCTAGGATTACAGGCACGAGCCACAGCTCCTAGCCTTAGAGGATCTTTTTCAAAGAAAGCCACATACACATGTGGGCACACACAACTGAATCTTTCCATATGTAAATTTTATAGAGTTACAAACCCACTTTATAATGCCTGACCTGAAGTGGGAAAGCAAGTTCAAGACAGAAGTAGAACTGTAAAGTTTTTGCTTCTCTCTTGTCCACAAAAATGTAAAATGTTTGGAGTCTTTATTTTAGGCATATATTTTATAAAGGTTATATATTCATATTCAATTTTAAATCTATAACACTGTATTTGAAATTCAAAGATAAAGAGAATTTTAAAGATAACTTTAGAGGTAAAGTAATGATAATAATTTACAGTAATTGATTACAGTCAGTTTAAATAATTTTACTATTCTGTTCAGCATAACTCAATAAATTAAGAAAGGTCTATATGGGAGCCCAAGGCAGGTGGATTGCCTGAGCTCACAGGTTCGAGACCAACCTGAGCAAGAACAAAACCCCATCTAAAAATACCCGGGCATTGTAGCAGGCACCTGTAGTCCCAACTACTCAGAAGGCTGAGGCAAGAGAATCAGTTGAGCCCAACAATTTGAGGTTGCTGTGAGCTATAACATCACAGCACTCTACTGAGGGTGACAAAATGGGACTCTGTCTCACAAAAAAAAAAAAAAGTTGGAATAAGCACTGGTCAACTAACCTGCCTAAGCTCATACACCAAGTAAATTATAAAGGTGGAATTAAAAAAAAAAAAAAAAAAGCAACGGGCAGCACCTGTAGCTCAGTGGGTAGGGCACCGGCCACATACTCCCAGGGCTGGCATGTTTGAACCTGGCCTGGGCCAGCTAAAACAACAGCAACAACTGCAACCAAAAAATAACTGGGCAGGCTCGGCACCTGTGGCTCAACAGGCTAAGGCGCCAGCCACGTACACCTGAGCTGACGGGTTCAAATCCAGCCCGAACCCACCAAACAACAATGGTGGCTGCAACCAAAAAATGGCCGGGTGTTGTGGTGGGCGCCTGTAGTCCCAGTTACTTGGGAGGCGGAGGCAGGAGACTCGCTTGAGCCCAGGATTTGGAGGTTGCTGTGAGCTGTGATGCCACGGCCCTCTATCCAGGGTGACAGCTTGAGGCTCTGTCTCAAAAAATAAATAAATAAATAAATAAATAACTGGGCATTGTGGCAGGCACCTGTAGTCCCAGCTACTTGGGAGGCTCAGTCAAGAGAATTGCTTATGCCTAGAAGTTTGAGTTTGCTGTGAGCTGTGAGCTGTGATGCTATAGCACTCTACCCAGTGTGACAGCTTGAGACTCTGTCTCAAAATAAAAAAAAGAAAGAAAGATATACAATGCCCCTCTTACAGATGAAAAAGCCACACTTATGTCTCAATTTACAGAACAGAAACTCAGGCTTTCCGTAACAGAAGCAGCAGGGAAAAATTTGCATCCCAAACAAGAGCTTCATTAATTTGAGGAATTAATTTCTGCAATTTACAGAAAATTCTTTGCAACTTGGAATCCTTAGATTTTAATTTTTCCATTTGCCAAATATGAAGATAATTTAAACAATACATTGGATTGGGCACAGAGCATTTTAAGTAGTAAAATGGATCTTTTTAAGGTTTTTCACAGTTTTTTTAATTGACAGATAAAAATCATCTCATTAATTCTCTCTTTTTTAATGAGTACAGGAGATTGCTTGTAAAGTTTTATAGGCAGGAATATTTATAGGCAGGAATAAAATAAAAGAGACCACAGCCTACCATTTTCTTCTTTAAATGTTTCACAGCAAATTAGATGGGTTTAGTTTGTAATTTTATGAGGTAAACAATAGCTTTAGAATAATTTTTAAATACCTAACATATGCTATTATTTTAATAAATTCATATCAAAAATACTAATATTTGCCTACTAATGTATAACAGGGAAACTCTGGTGTTTCTTTAAAAATAATCACAAAATACGTAAATTGGGTAGTTAAATTTTTCTTATTTATTTATTTTTGTTCTGAGGCAGAATCTCACTCTTTGGCCTTGGGTAGAGGACCATGGAATCATGGCTCACAGCAACCTCAAACTCTTGGGCTTAAGTGATTCTTTTGCCTGAGGTTGGATGTAGGCAGGACATAGGCTAGGATGACAGGCACCTGCTACAACACCTAACTAGGTTTTCTATTTTTAGTGGCGATGGGGGTCTTGCTTTTCATCAAGCTGGTCTCCAACTCTTGAACTCAAGCGATCTACCCGCCACTGCACCTGGCCCTTAAATTTTTATTTTTTTATTAGGATACAAACTGCTAAAGGTGGCTACAGAATGCTTCTTTGTAAAATAAGCTGCTTCCACTTCTGTCATTGAATCATTCATGAGGAAATTTAAAGCTGACTGGACTGAAACAAAGTGGGAAAGTTGGTAGTCACATGTTGATTGACAGTTCTTACAGATTTTTTGCCATTATGTGACAATATATTGCTCTTTTACCATCATAATACACACAAATGTAACATTTTCATTATTTGCTCTCTACTTAAGATTTTTCAAAATGTCAAAGTTGCCAGGCATAGTTCCTTTCTCCTTTAGAGGCTAAAGCAATAGGATCACTGAGCCTAAGGATTCATTCAAGGCTATGCTATAGCGTGTTATAACCCCCTTGAATACTCACTGCACTCCAGCACGGGCAACATGGTGAGGCCATGTCTCTTTAAAAATAAAAAGAACGATCAGGCTGGGCGCAGTGGCTCACACCTATAATCCTAGTGCCTTAGAAGGCCAAAGCGAGAGGGTCACTTGAGTCCAGGAATTCTAGACCAGCTTAAATAACATAGCTGAGACCCTTTTTCTATAAAGAATACCAAAATTAGCTAGGCACAGTGATGCATCCCTATCCTAACTACTGGGGATGCAGTGGGGGGAGGACCACTTGAGTCCAGGAGTTTGAGGTTGCAGTGAGCTATGATGATGACACTGCATTTTAGCTGGGGTAACAGAGCAAGATTATCTCAAAAAAGAAAAAAGAAAAGAAAGAAAAAGAAAGTTTAAGATGAGTTAATTTGTGGTCAAACAAACAAACAAACAAAATAAAACATTGTAAAAGTTGGGGATACGGCATGGGTTTGAGGTTAAGTGAGCTATAATCATACCACTGCACTGTAGCCTGGATGACAGAGTGAGAGACCTTTGTTTCTAAATAAATAAAGAGAGAAAGAGGAAGAAGGGTTAGACATTTTAGAATTATATTCCCCAGATGACAGACCAGAAGGATAGTTCAGCTGAGCAGTCCTAGAACAAATGGAGAAAAAGAGAGATCCAGCCATACCTGTTATAGAGACCTTACCCAGAGTCATAGCTCAGGGAGCACCGCCAGGAGGTGTTGAGCTGGGTACAATGTATGATTCAGAGCAATGGAAAGCTGATAGATTTGGCAAATGATTGCAGCCGGCTGGTATCAGCTGACCCCACACAGAGCCTCAGGATGGGAGGAAGCCTTTCTGGAGTTTTCAGTTGTTGGGGGAAGCTGCATGTAGAAAAGAAAGCTTGGAAGAGTGGGCAGACTCGAACTGTATACAGCAACCAGATTTGAATGCCGGTTGGAGTGGATTTACCACAGGTTTGGTGGCTGGTTAGGCAGCCATACTGGGAAGGTCTTGGCAGCCAGGGGGCTGCCATTGTGAGAAGATCTTAGAAGGGGCCTAAAGTATGGCCATCGTAATTCTACCTGCCAGGATCAAAACTCCACTCTTGGGACAGGCTCAGGGAATCCTGCACCCCATGGGAACTGGAGACAGGGGACACTGTGAGACCTGTCCCTGAAGGATTCTTGTGATTCTTCCTTATGAGCTTTAAGATCCCAACCTGGCAGGATCAGAATGCTAAGGAAACAATCAGCCAGTCACCAAAGGCAACAGAGTTTGGAATAAGGACCATAGAAGTTGCTGGCTGTGATCTGTCTCCTAAAAAACCCACAGTGCCACCTGGTGTCCCAATGACATATTGCAACATACTGTCATCAATAGCAAGGACTTCTGTTTGAAGTTGAACAGGAAATAGTGAGAAGGAAAAAGGAGGACGAGGGGGTGAACAAGAAGAAAGAACACATGAGGGGAAACCAACAGGAAAATTCAGGCAATGTGAAAAACCAAAGCAGAGGAACTCCCCCAAGGGACCATGAGACAACTAATGCAGAAGACTCCACCAATAAAAAATTAATGGACTTGACAGAAAAGGAATTTAAAATATTAATGAGAAAGACAATACAAGGAATAGACGAGAAAATGGAAAGGCAGAACCAAAAGTTGGACGAGAGATATGTAGAATATAGAAAGGATATGGCGGAGCTTAAGGAAATGAAGGAGATAATCAGGGAATGTAAAGATGCGGTAGAAAGTATCAAAAACAAGTTAGACCATGAAGAAGAAAGTACCTAAGAGCTAGAGAATAAAGTTTTCCAGTTAACGCAGGTAGTTAAAGAGGCAGAAAAGAAGAGAGAGAAAGCAGAACAGGTGCTTAGAGAACTATGAGTCTCCATGAAACATTCAAACATATGAATAATAAGGATTCCTGAAGTGGAAAAGATTGTCTCAAAGGAATGGAAGCCCTACTGAAGACCATCATAAAGGAAAACTTCCCAAGTTTTACTAAAGACTCCAACACACTCCTTTCAGATGGATATTGAACCACGAGTCATCTAAACTCAGACAGAGCTTCTCCAAGATACATTGTAATGAACCAGTCCAAAGTCAAGATGAAAGAAAAATATTCTGCAAGCAGCCTTAAGTACCAACTGACCTACAGATGGAAAGCCATTAGGATGACAGCTGACTTTTCAACTGAAACTTTCCAAGCCAGGAGAGCATGGTCATCCACCCTCAACATTCTTAAACAAATAATTTTCAGCCCAGAATTCTATATCCTGCTAAACTAAGCTTCAAAATTGATGGAGAAATCAAATCTTTTGCAGATACATAAGCACTGAGGAAATTTGCAACAACAAAACCAGCTCTACAAGAAATACTTAGCCCTCTTCTCAACACTTGACAACCACATTGGACCACCAGCAAAGTAAATACCCAGAAGCTAAAGGTCAAAACTTAGTTTCCACAATGGCCCAAAGGATAAAACTACACAACAGACTTTCACAAAATAAGATGAATAGAACTACCACACTTACCAATTCTCTCAATAAATGTCAATGGACTAAATTCACCACTGAAGAGGCAGAGGCTGGCTGATTGGGTAAAAAACCACAAGCCATCTATATGCTATCTCCAGGAGACACACCAAGCCTTCAAAGACAAATCAAGATTCAGGCTTACGGGAGGGAAAACAGTATTTCAAGTAAATGGAAATCAGAAGAAAGGAGGGGTTGCAATCTTATTTCCAGATACTAGCAGATTTAAAGTAACTGAAGTTTAGCCAGACAAAGGTGGACACTTTATACTGGTCAAAGGAACAGTGCAATGAGAAGGGCTCAGTGCCCATACCACAGTGGTTACAGTGCCATCCACATATACTGAGGATGGCAGGTTTAAACCCGGCCAGGCCAGCTAAACAACTGCAACAAAAAAATAGCTGAGCATTGTGGTGAGCGCCTGTAGTCCCAACTTGGGAGGCTGAGGCAAGAGAATTGCTTAAGCCCAAGGGTTTGAGGTTGCTGTGAGCTGTGATGCCATGGCACTCTATCAAGGGCAACATAGTGAAACTGTCCCCCCCCCAAAAAAAAATACCAATGAAAAGACATTTCAATTTTAAATTTATGCGCCCAACTTAAATGCTTCCATGTTTATGAAATAGACCTTGAAGGGTCTGAGTAATAATGATATCCTGTAACACTTAAATGCTCCCATGTTTATGAAACAGACCTTGAGGGGTCTGAGTAATATGATATCCTATAACACCATAATAGTGGAGGACTTCAACATCCCTCTGACAAAGCTGGACAGCTCCTCCAAACAGAAACTAAACATAGATGCAAAGGATTTAAATGTGACCCTAAAACAAATGGGATTAATAGTCATATACAGAACACACCCAAAGCTAAGGAATATACATTTTTCTCATCAGCCCCTTGTACATACTCCAAAATTGACCACATCCTAGGATACAAATCAAACCTCAGCAAAATTAAAAGAATAAAAATTACACCTTGCATCGTCTCAGACTATAATATAAGGCAATAAAAGTGGAACTAAACTCTAGTAAAAATGTCATCCCCACACAAAAGTTGGAAATTAAACCACCTTATGCTGAATGATAGTTAAGATCAGGAAGAGATAAAAGAGGAAATCATTAAATTCCTCAAACATAACAACAGTGAGGACACAAATTACCAAAACCTATGGGATACAGCAAAAGCAGTCTTGTTTGTTGTTTTTTTGTTGTTGTTGTTGTTGTTTTTTGAGACAGTGCCTCAAACTTTCGCCCTGGGTAGAGTACCATGGCATTACAGCTCACAGCAACCTCCAACTCCTGGTCTTAAGTAATTCCCTTGTCTCAGCCTCCCAAGTAGCTGGGACTACAGGCACCCGCCACAATGCCTGGCTATTTTTTGGTTGTAGTTGTCATTGTTGTTTGGCAGGCCCAGGCTGGATCCAAACCTGCCAGCTTGGTGTATGTGGCTGGCACCTTAGCCACTTGAACTACAGGCGCTGAGCCAGCAAAAGCAGTTTTAAGAGGGAAATTTATTGCATTAGATGCCTACATTTGAAAAACAGAAAGAGTGCATCAATGAACTCACAAGCCATCCTATGGAATTGGAAAACCAAGAACAGTCTAAGCATAAACCCAGCAGAAGAAAAGAAATATCCAAAATTAAATCAGAGATAAATGAAATTGAAAACAAAAGAATCATTCAGAAAATTAACAAAACAGGCTCAGCGCCTGTGGCTCAAGCAGCTAAGGTGCCAGCCACATACACCTGAGCTGGCAGGTTCAAATTCAGCCCGGGGCCCGCCAAACAATGAATGGCTGCAACCAAAAAATGGCCGGGCATTGTGGCAGGCACCTGTAGTCCCAGCTACTTGGGAGGCAGAGGCAGGAGACTTGCTTAAGCCCAGGAATTGGAGGTTGCTGTGAGCTGTGGATGCCACGACACTCTATCCAGGGTGACAGCTTGAGGCTCTTTGTCTCAAAAAAAAAAAAAAAAGAAACTCTATGGATCAATACTGGAATCATACCCTCTGCCTAGACTTAATCAAGAAGAAATAGTTCTCTTGAACAGACCAATTTCAAGAACTGAGATTGAAGAAACAATAAAAAATCTCCCAATTAAAAAACAGCATGTGTCCAGATGGCTTCACACCAGAATTCTATCAGATCTTCAAAGAAGAGCTTATACCCATACTGCAGAAATTATTCCAAAAAATTGAGAAGAAAGGAATTTTCCCCAACACGTTATATGAAGCAAACATAGCCCTGATACCAAAACCAGGAAAAGACACAACTAAATTAATTCCACTAATGAATATAGACACAAAAATTCTGAATAAAATCCTAGCCAATAGATTACAGCTACACATTTAAAAAATCATTCATCATGATCAAGTAGCTTTCATCCCAGGAATGCAAGCCTGGTTTAATATATGCAAGTCCATAAGTATAATTCACCATATAAACAGAAACAAAATCAAAGACCATGTAATCCTTTCAATAGATGCAGAAAAACATTCGATAAAATTCAGCATCCTTGTCTAATTAGAACACTTAAGAATATAGGCATAAGTGGCACATTTGTTAAGCTAGTTGAAGCCATCTACCGCAAATCCACAGCTAATATAATGAATGGAGTAAAACTGAAAGCTTTTCCACTTAGAACTGGAAACAGACAAGGTTGTCCTCTATCACCACTACTATTCAACATAGTCAATACAATCAGGCAAGAAAAGGAAAAAAAAAATCCTTTTATCATAAAGACGTTTGCACTAGGCTGTTTATTGCAGCTCAATTTACAATCACCAAAATGTGGAAAAAGCCTAAATGCCCACCAACCCAGGAATGGATTAACAAGCTTTTATACTTGTTTATTTAGTGATTATATTTTATGCCACATCATGAAAATTTAGAAAGATTCTACTTTCTATTAGAAG
>CAUYRH010013006.1:0-11786 GCA_963574655.1 Perodicticus potto | reverse complement strand
CCTGTGGCTCAAAGGAGTAGAGCGCCCACCCCATATGCCGGGGATGGCAGGTTCAAACCTAGCCCCAGCCAAAAACCACAAAAAAAAAAAAAAAAAATGGGGGGCAGCACCTGTGGCTCATCGAGTAGGGCACTGGCCCCGTATACCAAAGGTGGCAGGTTCAAACCCGGCCCCAGCTGAACTGCAAAACAAACAGACAAAAACATAGCCGGGCTTTGTGGCGGGCGCCTGTAATCCCAGCTACCTGGGAGGCTGAGGCAAGAGAATTGCCTAAGTCCAGGAGTTGGAGGTTGCTGTGAGCTGTGTGATGCCACGGCACTCTACTGAGGGCAATAAAGTGAGACTCTGTCTCTACAAAAAAAAAAAAAAATTGCAATTTGAAGACTTACTAAAATTGGTATGCTTCTAGAAAACATAAAATTCTAAAATCAGAACAATAAATAACAAATGGAATTGTAGAGTATTTAATTAAGAATTGCAATTTAATAAAGCCCTCTCAACTTCCTGAAAAGCCCCTGGATCAGATGGTTTTATAGAGAAGTTCTACTCAGTTACAATGGAGATAATTCCTTGATATTCATAGTTGTTCCAGAAAATAGAAATGAGTTCGTCCTCCTTTGTTGTAAGACTGTTCTAACCTTTATGACACAGTTAGACAATGATAGTAGAAACAAACAAACAAAACACCAATAAGACTATTTCATGTTTAAAGATTATAAATAAAATATCAGCTAACTATATCCAATAACATTTATTTATTCATATAGTAATAGTGTAACGTATTTTAATAGCAAACTTAAACAAGAATAGCACAGAAGACTGATAACATTAAAAATATGTACTTACATATAGGACAGCTCAGTTAGGTACAGTGAATGGATGGAATTATGTGATAAAAATACCACAAATACCTTTTAGTTAGTCAATAAGAAATTTACTCATTTTAAAGAAATACAAATGCTGGCATTGTCTAGAAAATTTAACAGTTATAGAGTTATACAGTTGAACTGCTAAAACTTGTTCACAGACACATTTTGGCTTACATTAATGCTTTATGTCCTGTACTTATATTAAAATTTTGTACACAGGCCAGGTGTAGTGGCTCACACCCACCTGTAATCCTGCCTCTCTGGGAGACCAAGGCAGGAGGATCTCCTGAGCTCAGAAGTTTGAGACCAGCCTGAGCAAGACTAAGACTCTGTCTCTTCTAAAAATAGAAAACCTAGCTGTCACCTCTAGTCCCAGCTACTCAGGAGGTTGAGGCAAGAAGGGTCCCTTGAGCCCAGGAGTTTGAGTGCAAAGATGCCATAGCACTCTATCCAGGGTAACACAGAGTCTGTCTCAAAAATTAAAAAAAAAAAAATGCACACAAATAAAAATGACAAAACTGATGCTATAGTTTGGTTATGGTTTATGTGTCTCCACCAAATCTCGTGTTGACATTTAACCCCTAGCATGGCAGTGTGGGGAGTGAAGGTGAGTCATTGTGAACAAATTAATACCCCCCGGGGTGGGATGAATGAGTTCTCACTCTATTAGTTCCCAGAAAAGCTGGTGGTTACTACACAGAGCCTAGAACGTCCTTCCCCAGCCCCCTTTGCTTCCTCTTGAGCCATGAGTTCTCTGCACACATGGGGAGTGTGTGTTCTCTTTCCCCTCCGTCATGAGTGGAAGCAGCCTGAGGCCCCCCAGATGTCCAATCCTGAACTTTCCAAAACATGAAAATTGTGAGCCAAATAACCCTTTGTTCTCTATAAATGACCCAGCCTCAGGTATTCCTTTATAGCACACAAAATGGACTAAGACAACTACCAGTATCTGATTTCCATCCCCTATTTTTCCACTTACAATCACATACTTACGTACCTTTTGACTCAGTGGGAAAAAAATATCTAACATTCAGAACTAACAATAACAGGAAGAAGAGATATTTCTTTTTTAGAATGAACTGTTTCCCATCATAGTGAATTCTTAAGTATGTTCTTCATGTATGTGGCATGCTAACTGGATGTCTTTTGGCATAATTGTTACATTATGTTCATTGGCATAAATACCACATAAGTTGGTGTCTTCAAAAAGGCTAGCCAGGAGCTGGAGTGGTGGCTCACACCTGTAATGCCTGGACTATATATAGGAGGCTGAGGTGGGAAGATTGCTTGAGCCCAGGAGTTCAAGGCTATAGCAAGCTATGGTAGTACCACTGCTGTCAACTTTAGAATGAGACCTTGTCTCTAAAAAAAAAAAAAAAAAAAAAAAAATCCCAACCAGATGGAACTCACTTTCCTCCTGCAAAGCACCAATAGCTGTACTCTGGATGTGCAGATCTGTTTTGAAGTCCTGAGCAAACTTTTTGCACCAGATGCTGGATATGAAGTTTGCAAATCAGTAGTTCAGTCTGATGATAACGAATTCCACACACTGCCACATTACCAACCCATTATGAAGAGGCTCCTCACCCCTCCAGGAGAGGGCGCTCTCTGTTGAGCAGACTTTGTAGCCAGTTTCTTCCCAGGTTTTTTCCCACTGGTGGATTTGTGGGCAGTCAGCTGTGTAGGAGCCATGGCATGGAGACCTCCTTACTTGCCCATCCTCTACAGAATGGAGTGGTGGCACTGGCCTTAGAGTGTGATGGTGACCAGGTGACAAGGCAATGGCTACAGCACAGTGTCTATTAATTATATAACTGGAATTATAACTACATATAACTTATTCTAAATTATAGGAAAGTTTAATGTCAGAAAACATTAATATAATTTCACCAGTAATAGACTGAAGGAGAAAATTTGTATAATTCTCTCAAGAAATTTTAACGAGGCATTTGATAAATCCAAACAACCTTGAATTTTATAAAAGCTTTCACAAAACTAGAATCAATATATGTTTTCTTGATGTGATGAAGGCTCTTTATTAAAAATCCACAGCAAATAACCACATATGTATTCAGATGCCTCCCTGCCATCAAGGGTGCCTGCTAGCACTGCTACAGTTCAGTGTAGTCCTAGAGGCTCAGCCAAAGCAATAAAACCAGAAAAAGAAATAAGAGCTACAGGAAGGAAAGAGGAAACTGTGATGGGCCACAGTGAAAACTCAACATAATCAACAAATTATTCAAACTTATGAGTTCACAAGTTTGCTGAAAACTGATCGTTTGCTGCAAAGATTAATATATTTCTTCTCTACCAGTGTTTTTCAACCTTTTTTATCTCATGGCACATTTGGCCCTATAGTTAAACTTTCATAGCATACTTAAATAATGTTGATCAAAAAAAAAAAAGAAAGAAAGAAAGAAAAAGTATGGCAGGTGCCTGTCGTCCCATCTACTCAGGAGGCCAAGGCAAGACAATCGCCTAAGCCCAAGAGCTGGAGGTTGCTGTGAGCTGTGACACCATGGCACTCTACCAAGGGCAACAAAATGAGACTCTGTCTCTTAAAAAAAAAACAAAACAAAAAATACACTTACTGTGCTTTGAACTTCTTTCAAAAATAATTTAATTAATACTCTTCAAAATTTTTTTTGGCACGCTTAAGAGCCAGTCTAGTCAAATTTACAAATAGCCGATGACAGTTTAGGAAAAAATATATTTGAAACCAACAAGAAATGCCCACCAGGATTATGCAGAAATCTCTTGAAAATCGACAAGGAAAAGATGGAGAACCTAGTAGGTAAGTTAAAAAAATAATCAAGAGGAAACCCAAATGGTTATCAAATACGTGAAGAGATGCCCAGCTTTGTCAATGATCAGAAAAGTGAGATATTTCTTTACACCCATCCTGGCCAGTTTGTGGGAACATAGGAACCAAATATGTAGTACTGCTGGGAGTGAAGAGTGGCGTTGTCACTTTAGAGAGCATTCTGGCCATCCTTGGTGAAATCACTTCCACGTACACCTGAGCATCTGTGATCCCACTCCTGGGGATGGGCCATAAGAAAGTCACGGACAGAACTATAAAGTGGCACATAGAAGAACATTCTTTGCACCACTGTTTGGAGAACAGGAGGTCAGAGGAAATCCAGGGGTGCCTTGCCAAGGAAACGTATCACTTAAAAGAGATGAACGAATGCACACGATGGCCCATGATGTGCTCAGAAGTAATGAATTTCACATGATTAAACCTTTAAAAGATAGTACTAAGCCTTAAAGAGTCCACACACACACTCACATACACACACACACACACACACACACACACACACACCTGTTGGAAGTAATAAACATTCAGCAAAGCTGCAGGATACAAAATCAATACGTAAAATCAGTTACATTTTTATTCACTAATAGAGAACAATCCAAAATGAAAATTAAAAACAATTCCATTTACAATAGCATCAAAAATAATAAAACACTTCAGAATAAATTTAGCTAAGGAGGTACACTGAAAACTAAAACATTGTTAAAAGAAATTTAAAAAGACACAAATACGATGAGATGTTGAAAGTCTTAACGGTGTGAAGACATTGTATAAATGCACCCTATCATCCCATTGTAAGTGTTCATTATGGTAGAGTTAACTATGTATATGCATTGTTGTAAAACAGATGTCTGTAACATTTTCATCTTGCATGACTGAAATTTTATACCCATTGAACAACTCCAGTTAAGATGCTAAAAATTTATGTTACATACTTTTCTTTTTACCATGATTAAAAACAACAAAGTACTTGAAGGAGAAAAGAGATAGGAGATTTATAGCACAAACCATTATCATAAATATAGAACATCTACCAACAGAAAATCCTCTGTATTTCAAGAATGTACATGCATTCCAAAAACATAAAAAAAAAAATTGGAGAGTGTACCCATTTGGGGGGAAAGAAGTAAGGTGGGGGAGTGGGAATATAAATTGGGCAGGATAGGAAAATAAAATAAAATAAAACCAAAAAAGCAGGGTCTTTGTACAGGGTCTTTACCTTTGCTTGACAATGATAATATATCATAAAGTAAGGATGAGAATTATATCTGTATACCAGAAATTTAACAGAGAGAAGGTCTGTGCCTGGGGAAACATTAATGCAAGATGGTATCTTTAGAGTCCTAAGACCAGGTTCTGAGTTTTGTTTTGTTTTCTCAACCATGGTGTAACTTTGGGCACATCAGCTAAGCTTGTTGAGTTTCTTTATCTTAAAAAATGGGGAGAAGGTAGGTTTAAGGCACTATCTATTCTACCTACTTCTCAGGATTGTGGGCCTGATGAACAAAACTTGTGTCCTGGGCAGAACTGTAAGATGCCAGTTACTATGATGAGTGCAGGGTTGGGGATGTGCGGCTAGAGGGTAGGGGGTCTTGGCAGCATGTGCAGTTCTGAACTAACTGCCTGGCTGGGCGGGGGCTCTGCTCACCAGTCTTTGGTGCTGAGAAGGTCATATCACTGAGCCCGAGGTCTCAGCTGCTGCCCGGGAGGGTCAGGGCTGACTTCACACCGCTCCAGGGGAAGAAAAGCCCATCTGAAGCATGCTATTTGGGATAGATGTCCTGAGGTCAAGGTGACTCTACTTGTGAGAGCCGCTAGAGGGAGCTGCCTTCAAACTCACCTCGACCAACCTGCATGCACTTTAGAGTCTGCAAAGGGTTCTTACCCTGATTATGTTCATACTCCTGAGAGCAGGTGTTATCTTCTATTCATGGATGCAGAAGCAGGGGCGAAGAGGTAAAGTGGTCACAGACAAACAACACCAGATTGAGGGGTCTTGGATTGCTTGTGTTCAATCCTGTGCCCAGTCCAGTGTCTTTCGCTGCTTTGGGGCCCTAGGGAAGCCTCTTCTTAAGATGCACCCTGCCGTCACCTGCCTCCCCAGCAGTTTACACCGGCTCCTTTCTGCTCTTTTCTTGCTCTCAAGGAAAGGGATGTTGGGCTTCTGCCCCCTGCTGGTGACTCATGGGCATTGCCCCATTGCTAATCCAGTCCTTAAATGTCACCAAATCTGTTTCTTCTCTGAGATCATTTTCTTTCTTGAAGATAAGTATTCTGAGGATTTTTTTTCATCTCTTAGTGCGTCTGAACAGAATAAAAATCATGATATCATGCTATGAACATCAGACTAAAAGTCTGGAAACCTGGGCTTTATTCATCTGTCTTCGGCGGGATAGTAGATACAGCTTCTATTAGCCTCAGCTTTTCAGCTTCTTCGAGCCTCAGCGTCTTTTTTTTTCCTTTATTAAGATTTTACTTATTCTGAATTTTTCCTTTAACAGCTCCAAAATATAACATGCATACACATACACACACATACAATATATAACACACATATATAATTACAGAGGATTGAAACAAAACAGAAAAAAACAGGCATGGGGACTCATAATAACACTAACAATTGCTTTGAGTAAATGGTTCTTTATTATTTGCCAGGCACTGCATACGTCAGTTCGTTTACATGCAATGCCCACAAGAGACCAGTATAGCACAAAGTACCATTACTAGTTTAGAGATGAGAACAATGGGCCTCCAGCAGGCTAAGTAACAGGCCCGAGGTCATACAGACAGGCGTGAGCAAATGGGAAACTACATTTGAACTACAGAGTGAGTAAGTGTCAGCTTCTTATTTTTAAAATGGCTACAATAATTTTACAAAGGATAGAAGGATAGGACGTCTTAGTGAGCGGCATAGAACTGGGAACCGAGGAAAGCCCCTGTTAGTATTTGCTGATACTCATGGCTTTGCTGGGATGTCACTATTCACTTGATCACTTGCAGGAGATCTCCTGAGCTCAGCTCAAATACTTTAAAAAGTGGGGGAATTAGAAGTTAAACACAGGCCACAAAGTAGTTTTAAGAGGTGCCATATGAGGTACATTAAAAGTGGGCAACACTCTATCTAGTGCTAGAAGACTCCTGCCCTGAAATATCACAAGAGATTTCAGGTGGGAAGCTGACCATCTTGGAAAGCAGTCTATTACCTCTTTGGCTGGGTCTGCCTGGGAGCAAGCTCTCGCTCCTTCACGGGAGAGGACAGCCCTGGGTCACAACTGCTGAGACCTTGAGTGAGGTCATGGGGCAGGCTTGGGCATATGCTATTTTTGCTAAAATCCATCAACTTTGCTTTCCAGTGGGTTGATTTAGATTGAGGGCTGCCTGGCTTTGCAGGTATTAAAATATTTCATTCATGAATTCTCCCACTTGGAAGTTTCTTCTGGACGAATAGGTGCCTATCATACCATGTGGGTGTTCCCATGTGTCTCTTGTGGCCATTCCTGCTCAGGGTGACTCTTAGTATCCCTGCTGACACCTGCAGCACGGAGGTCAGTACTAAGACTGGCCAGAGATAACTCAGGGCAGTAAACCTGGGAAGGGTAAGGACTTAGTGGGGAGGCCAGCTGAGGGTGTCTGGGAGGAAGAGCACACAAGACCCTCTGGGGAGGCAAGCTGAGAGGGAGGAAGAGGCACACCGTAGTTACCTGGGAATTTTGGCCGAGGAGTACTGAAAATCATCTGGCACTTAGGCTTTGCCACTTGTGGGGCCAGTTTTGCATTCCTGCATTGGGAGTCATGCATTCTGGACCACTACAACTCTCAGGCACCCACAGCCCTGCCCCTTCATCTCAAATCTGAGAGCTGCTCATTTCCCTGCAGCTCCTGTGTTCCTGTTTAATCTGCATTCTGTCCCCTCCGAGGAAGGAAGAAGAAATGCCATGATGGGGGTCACCTGGGTAGGTCCCCCTTCCCTCCTCTCCTTTTATTTCTATGTATAGAGGCGACATATCCCTGTTCCACTATTTGTGGGACCTCTAGGTAAAATTAATTCTGCTTTTCAAATAAATCTCCCCTGCTAGACTATGTGTACCTTGAAGGCAAGAGCCACAAGCGATCTGTTCATATCTATGAAGCCTCACGTAGTGCCTGGCATATGATAGGTGCTCAGAAATGCGTGCTGAATTTGGATGAACAGCAAGGCATCTGAATAGTTTAAAGCTGGAAACTTGACATCATTTAGTCTAGTGGTTCTCAAATGTGATGTCCATTAGAATCATCTTGGGAGCTTTTAAAAACATATATTAGTGCCCTAGTCTCTCTCTAGACCAATTAAATCAGAATCCTTAACAGTCAGTTTTTCATGGTTAAATGCCCCAGAAAGAGCTCATTCCTTGAGGGCATGCTGAAGTGAATCCTTTTCAAAAACTGAAATGACTTTCTAATGCCCAATATGTATCCATTGTATTATGTGTGAGTTATCACATAATGAATTTTCTTTTAGTTGAGCCCACATGCACAAAATATATAGAACTTCAGGTTTTTTAAAAAGTGGCTGGGAGCTATAGAAGGAAAGAGGTAATTTCCACCGGTTATTTAGAAGGTAGCCCATTTGTGGAATGGCAAGAGTTTCAGCGTTATATTATAATGGTTGAACTGAATGTCCTATTAAGATAGACAAATAAGCCCAAGAAGATGAAATGGGGTGAGGGAAGAGAGGATCTACCCCGTGACTCCTTCATTGCATTTTCTCTCCCTTCCTCCAGAGGGTACACAAAATGACTTAAACAGGAACACAAGGAAACCCACCACCCCTCCCAATTCCCACCCTCTCCCAAGAGTACTCTTGTGACACCTTCTTTGGAGCTCTATAAACATCTGGAAGCCTTTCTGTTTAATGGATCAAGAGTGGTGAAAAAAATCTATGTGTATGGGCACAATGTAAGGGAGTATGGCACTCTGCTTGGGTGTGAGACACAACTACAAGAGGGAGTTTACCTAACACATGCAAACATTGTAAGGGAGTTGTTTGTACCAACACATTAACCTGAAAAAAAAAATCTATGTGAGTTTTAATCAGATTAAAGTGTCTGTTAAAAGAAGCTTGCCTAGCCTACATCTTATCTGCAAAGACCCAGCTTCATGGAGATATCAGGGCAGCTTACATCATGGGTCTCAGGCTGGGGTAAGGAAGAACCCACACCTGTTCCTCCAAGTCAGCAGGTGGACCAGGTCTGGGAACTCATTCCACCTACTGAATCTGAATTTGCACCGTAACAAGATCCCTGGGTGATTTACAAACACACGAATGGTTAGAAATACTGCCTTCCTGGAGCTCTTACCCGTGCCGCCTCTGAGGATTGCCAGGAGCTTGATGAGGAGAGGCTCCATCTTCTCTTTCTCACCCCTATAGCCAGTCTGTAACTCTTTCAATCTTTCCAAGACCTTTCTGAACCCTCCTGACCTTTTCTCTTTATAGGAAAAAGAAAAAAGCAATGAAATCTCTGTCATCACTGATTTGAGGCCCCAGGAGAGAAAGGAAGAGATCAAAAGTCAAACATCTGTGATTCTACAAATAGAAAATGAAATGTTTCCCAGGCAGGCTGGGAAGCGGCTCTAGGCTGCTTGGCTAGAGCTAGCGGCTCTTGGCTGCTTGGGTCCTCTGTGATCCCATTTGAGGTGGCTGGGCTCAGTCCAGAGCTTTAAAGGGAACCCCAGGGCTGACTGGCACTGGGAGGCAGGAGTGCTCAGCCACCCCAGCCCGCAGGGAAAACTAAGGTATGTGCAGAAAGGCCTGGAACCAGTGGAGCGGGGCACAGAGAGCCTTTTGCTCACTGGAGACCTTTACGAAGGAGCAGGTTGAACTATCACCTGATGTGAAACACTTTGGACAGGTAGCATTCCAGTTTCCTCCCCTGCTCCGCAGCTCTGAGCCACGGCCTTTTCCTTCCCCTATCTGGGGAAAGGGTCTATCTGGGATACAGGAATAATTTAGAGTCCTGGGCCTTCTGGCTGGGTTTCCAGTTAAGTTGTTTCTTAGAGGGAAAAGCCCAGGTGTTGTAGAGGAATCAAGCAGCCAGCATGATTGATTGTATTGGTGGGCATGGGACGTGGGGGTTAGTTCCAGAGACAGAAACCTGTGACCCAGCCCAGATGGATTTCCCATCAGGACTCCTGGAAGAGGTGATAGAAACAAAAGAGGTGGATGCTGCAACTGGCTCCAGTGAGCCTGTCCTGTGGACTAAGCTGGGCACCAGGTCTTTTGCAAGCTTTTTTTCCTGCTGCTCCTAACAGGAACACTGCAAGGTAGGTAGTCACCCATATTACAGACGAGGAGGCTGCAGCTCTGAGGAGAAGAGTTCCATCCCCACGTTCAGAGAATTAGCAAGAGGCAGAGCTTGGAGGGAACCCAGGGTCTGTGATCTCTTCCCCACTGTACCTGCCCCTGCATCCAGGGGTTAAAAGCACCCAATTCTAGTCCAAGCTCTTTAATTCATTAGCCCATAACCCTCCCTAGGCCAGGCCCTTGGTTTCTCATGGCCTTGGTTTGCTTGTTTTTAAAAATGAATTCTTAATAAGCTTCTCTTGTATTGTAAAGTGCCTGGCACGCAGCAAACCCCCAGCAGCTACCAGTGTTCTTTCTTCTTCCTTTTAAAATAAAGAAACTGGCCTTGGCACCAAGTTCTATGTCATGAGAGTTTCAGACCGTTACCAGGCCTTGGTAGACTGGCCATCCTCAGGCTAGGGCCAAGCTGCAGGGATTCACAGGAACCTCCAGCAGTGTATCTGAGCCAATTGGCGGCCATCGCTCCCCACATCCGAATGCAATACCTCACCACCGTGCTTGGCTCTCAGGTCTGTGTGCCCTCCTCCTCCATTTATCCAGAAGACCTCCAAGGAGACAGGCTCACCTTGGCCCAGATGCAGTCTACTTTCCCTGCTCTGAACTCCAGCCAAGAGCAAAAATCAGATGTACTGGTCTTAGGGAACATTGGTTCCTCAGCCCCCTGGCAGCACGCCCAGCCTGGAGGGATGTAAAACCCCCAGGAGGAGAGAGCCAGGTCAGAATGGTCCCACGAGGTGCCCTCTCCAGCCTGCATCTCCTCTCTAAGGGCAGGACAACACACATCAGGAGTGGCCAAGAGGATCTGGTGAGGGGCCCTGAGCTCAAGTCTCCCACCCCTGGAAATGAACACCTGGGCTGATGCTTTCTTTCAGAGGCAGAGCTGGGTGTTGTTGAACAGCTATTAATTTCTGACCCAGTACCAGTCAAACAAAGTTAAATGTCAGGAGTAAAAATAAACATTTTCTTTCTTTAGGTATTTTTTCCTAGATGTGTGAGTTATGGTTTCTTTGGGGGATAAATATTTAAAGCTCTTTAATTTCATCTTCCTGAGGACAGATTTGGAGATATGAGCAAAGATATATACAGGTGTTCATGACCTCGCCACTTAGGATAGCAAAAATTTAGAAATAGCATAAATGTTCAACAATAGAAGAATGGTTTAATAAATTATGATACATCTTTAGGATGGACAATTATACCCATTAGAAGAGATGTATTCCAAGAATTTTAATGACTGGGAATATGTAAGAATCATCTTAAGAGAAAAGTAGGATTCAGAACTGCACAAACTAATTACAACTGTGAAACTATAATAATACATGTGCATACACATATGTATATATTATATCGTACCATACACATATATAATAATATATACATACATAATACTGTATGTGTTTACACATATAACATATATAAAATTTATAATATTGTATGTTATGTATAACATATATATGATAGGAAAATATGTAAATGAAGAAACCGTAAATGTTAATAGTACCTATCTGTGGATCATTTAATTATGGTTTAATTTATTTGTTTCCTTATTTAATCTTTCCTATGTTTCCCATGTTTCTTGTAAGAATTAAAAATATATATTTGTTGGCTCAGTGCCTGTGGCTCAATGGGCTAAGGCGCCAGCCACGTACACCTGAGCTGGCGGGTTCGAATCCAGCCCGGGCCCGCCAAACAACAATGACGGCTGCAACCAAAAAATGGCCAGGCGTTGTGGCGGGCACCTGTAGTCCCAGCT
>CAUYRH010013005.1:0-16346 GCA_963574655.1 Perodicticus potto | reverse complement strand
GGGGCGGTGACTTCAGGGACTGATCTCCACATTTTCAATGTCAATAGAAAATGGGTTATGGAAAAGCTGTATTCATGTTCACGAAGATGAAGCTCTTTAAATCTAAATTGGAACTCCTTTTGCAACTTTTCTAGTGAATCCGCACATTTTGTTTGGGAATGCAACCAATGGTTTTTCCTCTAACAGATTTTGCGGGCTGGGGATGAGTCTGCTGCTAAAAAGGACAGGCAGTGGAGGCAAAAACACCCAGCGGGCCAGATAAATGTTTTTGGCGGGCCACATGTGGCCGTAGTTTGAGGACGCCTACTCTAGATCATATAGGTTTTGACTAGCCTTTATCTGAAATGCTTGAGACTAGAAGTGATAAGATTTTGAGGGTTTTTTTTTTTAACTTTTGATCATTTGTATTACATTTACCAGTTAAGCATTGCAAATCCAAATTTGAAATGATCCACTAGTCCAGCAGTTCTCAACCTGTGGATCGTGACCCACGGGAACTGTATTAAAGGGTTGTGGCATTAGGAAGATTAAGAACCACTGCACCAGTCCTTTGAGCCTCAGTGCTCAAAAAGTTTCAGATTTTGGAGCATTTTGCATTTCGGATTTTTAGATTTGGGATGGTGAACCTGTATTAGGTTGAGCTGTATGACAGTTCTGTTTTATATAGGTCAAAATTGGTAGAACCACTGGCACTTTCATGTGTTTCTATTTAACTGATTCAGTAAGTGAGGTTGTTATTGCAGATGAGTAGACTTGGAAGGCCCTGGATTTCTAGTCTTATTGACTGTGGTAGGTACCAAGGCAATGTGGCTCTAGGACACACCCCAAAGTACTAACTCACAAGGGACAAGAATGTTCCTGGAGGCTGAGCCTAGGGACCAAAGGCTGTGCTGTACTCTCCTCTCTAATGTTTGCTTTCCTTGCCTATAGATCAGGCATTCAGAGTCTCCTGACTTACTCCTTTTCTTACTTTAGAAAGAAGAAAACTTTACTCTCTACTATTTTAAAGAATTTTAAAGGAGGAAGGAGGCCTTGTGAGAGAAAGGATAAAAATTGGTGCACCCCAAGTTTGCCTTTTTCTGGTGCTCTCTTGTAGTGCCATATAGATGGAGTCTGAAGTGCAATTTCTGTAGTCTCAGTTTTGCTGGGGAGGTGAGGGGCTGAGTTCTCACTTTTGTCTCTGGACAGTGGAGCTCAGGAATGAGTGCGTTGGACCTTTCAGAAGAGTTCATGGGCCCTCTTGAACATTTTACTATGCTAAATGCTACAGCATCCATAATGTGTTCACTGACTGCTCTCTTTTCTTCTTGGTCTTCCTTGACGATCCCTCTCCTTTTTCTTCCATGGAATAGTGAATTCTTCATTTCCAGGGACTGTGGATTTTGAAGGCAGAGCTCAGAATTTAGCTCCCCAGGGCTGCTTCAGATTTCAGATTTCTCTTCTCTTTTATAGCACTCTTCCTTAATTTAGACAGACTCCAGTAATACAACATACTGCCTGACTTTGACACTGTCATGTAGCAACTTTTCATTCATTTCTCCATGTTATCAGTGTTTTCCTCTCCAACCTGAGTTCTGTGTTCATGTGCTGACCTCGATGGCCATGTAGACAATTTGTTCATCTGTGTATCATGATTCCTCACTTCTGTACTGGGTGGCTTCCACATCATCATATGTTGAAAGCCCAACTCAACTCCTGTCCTCCAAGCATTCTTGGTTGCTTTTTCTCCTGGTATTTCCTTTTGATTTGCCTCTTGATGCCTCTGAGTTTTCCCAGTGGTTCCTCCCTCTTCTGATCTCAGCCAGTGGTTGATCCCATGAGCTTTCCTAGCCTTTCCCCACATCTGCTTGGAAAAGCTCCATTCTGGGATATAGGTTAAGGCGTTCCTTTTTCTGATCCTATACTGAATTTTCTGAGAAAATAATTAGGATTTCATTTACAAATATGTATCAAGGGTCGTAGTCTGTATGAAGTACATGAGAATAACAAATGAGAACACCATTGTGCACTTGCATATGATGGTCACCTTCCTTTACACCCTTCCTTAATTACCCAATGCAGGAAACACAAACTAGTATCACTGCTGTAGATCTTTTTCTCTAATCATCAACTCTTTAAGACAAAAATGGAAGCAGAGTGATTAGAGGGACTGTTAGAAGAAAAGGGATAACAGATGTCCATGAAGAGTTTAACTGTAAATGTGACTGCTAAGATCATAAATTTGTGGCATGTGGGAAGATAAGTATCAGCCACTACCTTGTCATTTCATCTGACACCTGCATCTAGATGGAAATCATCTTAGAACAGATTGTATGTTATAATTAAAAAACAAAAAACATTTTGTGTTGATATGCTAAGCCAAAATGCCCATCCTGGAACAACTGGGGTTTCTGCTAAAATTGGTTAAAAAATACTTATAAATAATTATTTTAAAATTCTTTTTAAAGGAAGCATAAACAACAGATTCCTACATGTAGGATTTGACACATGGATCCTGTTGGGTAACTTTAATAATTATCAGCCTACTTTTGTGGTTTAACTAGGTTATACATTCTGTTGTTTTCTAGTTTCCTAACCCGACCTGGATAGGAATTGGGGAAATTAAATCACTTTTGCCTCAAATACTTAATTCTGGCTGGGTGTAGACAATCAGGAAATACGAAGTCTTATATTATACATTATATTCTTGTTATTTAAGCTCTGAACATTAATATGTTCTTGTTTTTTCCTTTTTTTTTTTCCAATAAGGAGAGAAAAAAAACATCTGGAGAAGGAAGTTTCTACACCTAGATCAAAACCTCCTTCAATTCCTATGCTAATTCAAAAGAATCTCAGTCAGAGCTTTTAAGAAATATCTGCCGTATTATGTTGGCCCATCAAGCAGTGCACAGTAGACTTCTACTTTGTCAACAAATTGTTATGGATAAAATGAAATTATAACTCAAAATGGATATTACAATCATAGAACAGTGTTAGTAACTGGGAATTACTGTACCTTTACTGTGTGTCAAGCACTCTGTTAATTGTAATCATTTTCTCATTATTCTTCACAAAAATCCTGGGAGGAAGGTGTATCATTCATACTTTAGAGATGAAAAAACTGAAATGCAATTAATTTGCCCAACTTCACATAAATGGTTAGTGTACCATGCCAGGATTAACATCCACATATGTCTCAATCCCTGTGATCATAACCTCTTCGCATATTGCCCCACCATGAGTGAGCTGAAAGCCAAGCTGAAGAAACTATTTTTGGCAAGGATAGTTTTTAAAATAAAGTTCCAGAATGTGTCTGTCTCTTTGTGCTTCCTGGGCAGCAAACCTGGCATGTTTGATCTGAGCTGTAGATCCTTGAAAGTCATTTCACTTTGGGGTAGCTGGGGTAGTTGTATTCACAGAGCCTGATATCACCTTGAGAAGGCTGCTGAGGCGTGGTCCATCCTGGGAGTCCCTGTGAGGCCTACAGTAGACATTGAAGGCCCATTGTTGACTCTATTCTGCACACCTGGTGTCTCATAGAGGAAGCTGGGGGTTGGGCCTAAAATATAAAGGCACACGCAGAGACCACACTTACATACTGCAGTGGTAGAATGAGCAATGTTTAGTAAAGCTTTGGTGAAGATCAGGGCTCTCTGAACCTATCTTGACTAATACTCTGTTGTCTTTTTCCTTTGCAGGGCATAGAAGCCTATGTGACCATTCTCTGAAGTATTTAAGCTCCAGAATCACAGAGAGGAAACTGCAAGGCTCCTGGCTGCCTGCTGGCAGGGGGAATCCGGAGAAACCATTTCTGGGGCCCCGGGGCCCGGTGGTGCCCTTGTTCAGCCCTCGGAATGACCATCTCTTGGCCCATGGTGAGAATAGCCCAGTGAAACCCAGGGTTGTGACCGTGGTGAAGCTAGGGGGACAGCCCCTCCGTAAGATCACCTTGCTCCTCAACAGGCGGTCGGTGCAGACTTTCGAGCAACTCATAGCAGACATCTCAGAAGCCTTGGGCTTTCCGAGATGGAAGAATGATCGTGTGAGAAAACTATTTAACCTCAAGGGCAAGGAAATCAAGAGTGTCTCTGATTTCTTCAGAGAAGGAGATGCGTTCATTGCCATGGGCAAAGAACCATTGACGTTGAAGAGCATTCAGGTGGCTATAGAAGAACTATACCCCAACAAAGCCCGTGCTCTGACATTGACCCAGCACAGCTGTGTCCCTTCTCCACGGCTGAGGAGCAGGCTTTACAGCAAGGCTCTGAAAGGGGACCACCACTGTGGGGAGTCTGAAACCGCCAAAAGCTGCTGTGAGCTGGTGAGTTGCAAGACAGCCATCAGGCTCCATGGGAAGACCACTGTGGAGCAGGTGCTGGAAGACCGGGTGAGTGCCCAGAAGAAGTGGGTGAAGGGGAAATGGGAGCCTGAACCTGGTAGTAAGCTGCCTAGGGAAGCCACTCTGGAGGAGAGGCATGCCAGGGGAGAGAAGCATCTGGGGGTGGAGATTGAAAAAACCTCCGGTGAAATCGTCAGATGTGAGAAGTGCAAGAGAGAGAGGGAGCTCCAGCAGAGGGAGAAGCTGTCTTTGGGGACTAGCGAGCTGGACATGGGGAAGTGCCCAAGGTATGACGTGGAGAAGCTAGTGAGGACCAGAAGCTGCAGGAGGTCTCCCGAGGCAAACCCTGCAGGTGAGGTGGAAGGGTGGAAGGGTGACGGCCACTGGAGCATCCCCAGGAACCCCACTCAAGAACTGAGGAGATCCAGCAAGAGTGCTGACAAGAAGGAGGACAGAGACCCTGAGGGTCAGGAAGGCCATCCTCAGGGGGCAGCCAAGGCCAAGAAGGACCTCGGGGACGTTGTGCCAGTCACGGAGGAGGGGAAGACAGACACCAGGCACGTTTGCAGGAGCAAGCATGGCGGCTGGCTCCTAAGAGAGCAGCAGGCTGACGCCGAGCGTCTCCCCAGGACTCGGGGAGAGGAGAAGGACACAGAGAAGGAGAAGAAGCCCTGTGCGTCAGCCGGGAGAAAGTTGGCTCTCAGAGATGACCAGCCTGCGAGGGTGGAAAAGGAGCCCAAGACGAGGCTGGAAGAGGGTCGGCTGGAGCGGCCAGGCGGTCGGAAGCCGCGGCCCACGGGCGTCCTGGCTGCGGACGTGGAGAAGCACTACGAGACCGGACGAGTGCTCGGGGACGGCAACTTCGCGGTAGTGAAGGAGTGCAGGCACCGCACCACCAGGAAGGCCTACGCCATGAAGATCATCGACAAGGCCCGGCTCAAGGGCAAGGAGGACATGGTTGACAGTGAGATTCTGATCATCCAGAGCCTCTCCCACCCCAACATCGTTAAGCTGCATGAAGTCTACGAGACGGACTCTGAGATCTACCTAATCCTTGAGTACGTGCCGGGTGGGGACCTTTTTGACGCCCTGATAGAAAGTGTGAAGTTCCCTGAGGCCGACGCTGCCCTGATGATCATGGACTTATGCAAGGCCCTCGTCCACATGCACGACAAGAGCATCGTCCACCGGGACCTCAAGCCAGAAAACCTTTTGGTAAGTCCTGATTTTTGATGCTATGGGACAGGATGTTTTTAAAATATGGTATAAAATAAATATTAATAGCTTCATACTGTTGCATTTATATGCCAGAACATTACCTTTATGTTATAGTAACGGGTTGGTTCCAGTATTTAAAAGTTTGGTTATAGTTCATATATTGGTTTTGATTAAATTACTGAGAAAATAAAATTGATATGGTCTGAATTTACTTTTTCATTTTCCTACTGGAAAGTCCCATGATAGCAGGGACTTTCTTTTATTGAAACTGTACCCTGAACACTAAAAGAGTTCTGTCACATGGTAGGTATTGAATGAATGCATAAAGACTGTAGCATGCTGCCTGGGAAATAGCAAGCATTCCATCAGTGGCAGCTACCATTATTTTTATGCCTATTATCAAGGTGGATATCATGAGTAAGCATTCAAAGCCAAACTGCTGCTGATATAGCAATAGTGATTAGAGACAATGATCTCAATTGGACATATTTTTTAGCTCGTTTCCTTTAATTTCCATGGCTGTAGACCCAGCCTGGAAACATAATTCTAGTACACTTGCCTGCCTCTAAATTGCTCCTACAAATAGGATGAAACACTGCTTGATACTGAGTCAAGCTAACTATGTGGTGAAAGGAGGTTTATGTTGACAACTAATTATCTGAAACCTTGTTTTTGCCCATATTCATAGAATTGTAGAAGCAATTTGACTGGATTCCTGAGAGAGCTGAATTGCCATCACCTTATTCTCTCTGAAAAATTTCATTTTTGTGTTAGTTCGGTGTCATTGTCCTTTCTTCACTCACTTTTTGAGTCAGAGCCCAAGTATTTTCCATGTGCAATGTGTTGCACACTGTTTATCATAGACTCTTCGGAATTGCTACAGAGCAGTATTCTTTAATGACTCTTCTGTTTTCGCCAATTTGTCTCAGGAGGAGAGATCTGATTAGCGGCCTGGGTAGATCCCATTAGCTGAACATTTCAGGCGTTTTAACAGATTTACAAGGTCTCAACCTGTGGAATGAGATCATTTACGCTATAGTATTGTTTCCCTTTGGAGACAGCTTAAGCGTGCATTTTCTGGCAAGGTCCTAGAGCCAGTCTGTTGAGGCTATCACTTGTGTGAAGGACTTAACGTGTCAGTGATTTTTGAAATGGAGAAAGTTTAGCACCATTTTAGATTGCATAGAGAAGTTTGTGTGAGGAAGTAGAAAAACTGGAAGGAAATATGTTTATATTAAAAGCTAATTGCCTCTGAAAAATCATTTGGTAATTCTTCTTGGATTTAAATGTCAGTACATATGTACTTTTAGCGATTTGGGACAATGAAATATTTGTGTGCGTGTGTGTGTATGTGTGTGTGTGTGTGTGTGTGTGAGAGAGAGAGAGAGAGAGAAACTACAAAGTAGCTATAATTTTTCAGTCTAAATATGTGAGTTATTATATATTGGTGTTGATCCTAATTGATATGTAGAACTTTTTCTCTTTTCTGATATGAAAGAAAGCTATTTTTTTTAGAAATTAAAAACTTTGTGGTAGTCTTTTTAATATATTTGTCCTCCTGTGGATAATTCATCAGCTTGCATTTTATCAAAATTGGTTTGTCGGACATATAAAACATGTTTATTCTTTCTCTAGGTGAGTAAAGTTCAACATATTATTATGTTAGAAGTTTAACTTTTATCTAATAACAGTGTTTTTTGGTTTTTCAGAGGGAGATAATGTTGGATTTGATAATTGTCTGGGTTTAGAAAGATAGCATCTCTAAACTTGCTGGTATATTTACATTGCAAATTTGTTTAGTCTTATAAGATTTAATATTAATGAATATCACCATGGTAACTAGTATCCATCAATTAATGTTCTTGAGTGGAATTAAGTGTTTTTCACTTGTTTTAAGGTTTGTATTATCAAACTAATTGTTTCTTCCTTGAATGGATGACCTCTGTCACTATTAGGACCTGGCTTTGCTAAGCTTAAGAAAGTGATTATGTTAGAAATAACTTTTTATTACATGGCTGATTGTAACTGTTGATACTTCTAGAGACTTCTGAATGTGCTAAAAACCCTTTAATGAATATAGAAAGCCTATGATGTTGTTTTAATCAACAAATATTTATATCTGATAATTGGGCTCTAGAGTAAAATTTTAGTCCTGTATTACTGAGTACATCTATTTCCACTGGTCACATTTCCTGATAAGATGCTAGTGCTTTTCTTCCCTTAGGGTTATTTAGACTCCTGAGATCTCACAAAAGAAGCTTTAATTATAAGAATTTCCAGCTTGCAGAAATATCATTGTTAATTGCTTTTTCTACCAGTAGGTGTTCCCTTGGAGGGGTTGGAATATGCTGTGTTGTTGGCTGGGCCCCTGGGGAAGGAGGGGAGGAAGCAAAAAGGAGCTGGAGAAGTGATGATGATCAGACCAGCTCACACAGAGTGTGAAGGACACAGGCCAGGTTATTTATAGCCAGTGGCCAAGAGATCATATCCAGTAAAGAAAGCTGGTTGAACTGAGTGGGAAGATACCAGATATGAGCAGGGTCATTTGAGAAAATTTCTTCCACAATAAAGGGAAGAGAAGGATGGGTTTCTGTTCTTGAAACATGGTTGAACAGAATGAGATGGGTGGTGAGGCTGCTGCATCTCAGCTGGCATAGAGGGTGCTGATTTCTCCAGTTCCATGACTGCCTCCAGCCTAGGTGCTATAGCTATGGAGTGCTTGGAGCAGGGGCCCTTGGAAGCCAGAGGAAATGATGCTGGGGGTTGTGGGGATGGCTCACAGCTTGTTGGAGGCAGAGTTTGAACCTTCTTTCTGGCCTTCTTTGGTCCTAGGAAGAGATAAACTTGTTTAGATACTTAGCTGTTGAATATGACTAGGATGGGGCAGTGTGACTGGTGTACTGATGTGTGGCAAGGAAAATCTACAGGGAAAAAATGTGGCCACACTCGCTGTCCATTCTCTCTCTACAATAAACCTGTTCAGCCATTTTGTTGATGTGAATTCCCTAAGTTCTTCTTTCACTTCTACTTTGTTAAAGAAGGACTCACTTATTGTGTGTTTGTCAGTGATTCTATAATATATTACTTTCTCTGATCAGTGAGACTTCTACCAGCTCTAATTTCAACCTCTTTTACCCTTAGCTTCTAAGATAAAGGTTTCCATCTCTTTTCAAGAGTCCAAGTATTCATGAATGCATTCACACATTAGCCACATTAATTTTCTAAAGGTAACAACTATGAAGCACATCTTAAGTTATATTTAATAAAATAAAGAAATGTGGATTTTAGTAATAACATGAAATCACTAAAGAAAAAGTATAGCGATACAGCAAAAAGACTGTTATGTGAGAGACATACTCCTCTCAAAAACTGCAGGATGTATTCTGTCAAGATGCATTGCAGTTATGACTTTAGGTTTATGTCAGTGAGAGTGGCTCCAGTATTCACTTCAGCAATTTCCAGGATGACGATTGTATCTGTTCATTCAATGAACCTACTTATTGTCCAGGGTTTGCCTATATAGGCCAGAGAGGTTTCAGGAAATTCCTTAGGCTTCCAAATTCTACGTATTGGGTCATCCTGATGATTGAAAATTTTTCTTCTGTTAATTTCTTTTAGAATATGAACAAATGTTTTCCAAAAAGGAATTTGCAGGAAAGAGACTGTATTCTAGTAAACAGTTTGCAAATCAGGGTGAGGGAACTTTTGGGGTAAAATGAAAGTTCATTCCAGCAAATAAAAAGAAAATTCAAGTTTTATAGCAAAATCCTAGCTGGGTTCCCAATCAAGTCTGCTTACACAAATGAAGGATTGGAACTCAGTTCTGATTGGTCAGCACAACTGAGTTCTGATTCATTGATACCTCTGAGCCTTGGTTGGTTGATATAGCTGAGTCCTGATTGGCCAGGGAAGGTGAACTCTGATTGGTTGGTTTTCAAGCTCTAAACTGGAAGTTTTTGTGAGATGATTCTTTAAAATAGCTGGTGATTGGCCAGGAGCAGTGGCTTATGACTGTAATCCTAACACTCTTGAGCTCACAGGGGTTAGTGACCAGCCTGAGCAAGAGTGAGACCCATCTCCTAAAACTAGAAAAAGTAGCCTGGCATTGTAGCCAGTGCCTGTGGTCCCAGCGACTGGGAGGCTGAAGCAAGAGGGTTGCTTGAGCTCAAGAGTTTGAGGTGATGTGAGATGTGCTAGTGCCGCAGGCACTCTATCTAGGGTGACAGAGTGAGACTCTTGTCTCAAAAAAAAAAAAAAAGAAAAAAAAACTGCGCAGTGGTGGAGCAGGGTTTTGGGTTCTGTTCATCCTGACACTGACAACAGGGACTGGGTTTGCTTGATCAAAGAAAGGGAGGTCCTGTGATACTTTCACATCTTTCTGAGAACACTCAGTATGTGACCACTACCTCACACAGCCATGGCTCCCTGGCTTTGAACACTCCTGTTAGCCACGGGGAGTCCATTTTTGTCTTGATAGCCAAGGGCATACTTTAATAGAAAGGATAGATATCTGATAAATTAATGTCTGCAGTTAATTATCAACAAGAAAGGCAACTTCCAAGCATTTTTCACATTTATCAAACTTGATGAATATCTTCTAAAACTGTGACTTCATTCTCCAAGAAATCCTGCAGGTCAGGCATTTAGTTAAGGAAAATTAGAGCAATCTCCTATAGTCCTTGAAATTCCTGTGTTGATGTATGTTGTTACCTCTTTAAGAGATGATTCTTTAAAACAGGTGGTGATGGGCCAGTCATGAGCAGAGGCTCATGACTATAATCCTAAAACTTTGGGAGGCTGAGGCCTAAGACATTTGAGGGTTTAAGACAGTTTATTTCACGTTACACTTAAAACTAGAATTAAAATTCCAGGGCACACTTAAATTATGTTGAGAAAAAAAATAGAATATACTTACTGTACTTTGAACTTCTTTCAAAAATAATGTAATTGAATAAAAAATTTTCATAGCACACCTAAGGATCCTCTCATAGCACACTAGTGTGCCACAGCACATGGGTTGAAAATTATTGGCCTATCATTAAGTTCCTTAAAACTCTTGAAGGTCATTTTTAAAATGCCAGTGAACTGAGGAAGCAGCTCAGTAAATCTTCTCAACAAGTTTCCAAGCTCTAAGGTCTAGTTGTCTAATTATAATAATGAGAAACACCCAGGTTCCATTTCATCTTCTTCCAGAAGTCCCGTATGTTAGGTTTTATGTGAGGGAATGAAGTAGGTAAGGAGTGAGGAGCCTGGTGCCATGGACCTAGTGAGAAATGACAGTGGCTTGGTCTTAAGTAAGGGGTTGTAGTAGAGATTAGGAGAGAAGCGGTCATCATAATGGTAAAAACAAGATTTGCAAACAAATTAAATGTGGTGGATGGGGAAAAGGAGGACTCAGGTGGGCTGATCTTTCCGAGCTGCAACTGAGTTAGTCATGGCCCCATCTTTCTGAAGAGGAGGGAAGTTTCAATGTAGTTATGTGGATGAGAGTCTGAATTCAGGAGAGAATGGAAGGTAGAACCCTGTAGATGACATACATAGACACCTTTTTTTGAGGGTGTGTGTGTGTTTGTGTGTGTGTGTTTGAAAGAGATCACAGAAATGGGGCAGTAGCTGAATAACTGAGGGAGATGTAGATAAAATGAGGGTTGTGTTTTTTAAGTAGGAAGATAATAGCAGTATCTTTATGTGATGATGGAGCCATTTTCTGAGTTGAAGAGCTCTGGGAGAGGAGCAGGGTCAGGATGAAACCAGTTTTCAGCATCTTGAGTTGAGATGCACATCTATTTGGACTAGGTGGTGATGTACAGTGTGCTGCTAAATATGAGGTTATCAGATCTAATCCAGGAAAGATCTACAGTCCAACATCCATTTCATTGTCAGCTGGGCTGGCCACCTCTGAACCAAACACTGGATTAAAAAGACAATGCCTCATAGTGACTCCTATGCTTAGAGCTATTGGCTTCCTGCTATAGTCAGAATAAAAGCCATTTCTGTTTCCATGGACTAGCAGGTCCTGCATGAGTGGACTCTTTTGTTCAAAGCTGATCTCTAACCACTCACCTCATCATTCACTTTGTCCTGACCCTACTTCCTCTCTAGTATCATGCCAAGCATTGATTGGTGCATTTTCACTTGCTGTTTCCAACCCCCCCCTAAAACCCTTTCCTCATGTCTTAATATGGCTCACTCGTCTTTCAAATGTTCCTGTCTCAGTGAGCCCTTCCTAGACCACTCAGTTTAAAATACTATCCCCTGCCATTGTACCAGTGTTGTCTAATAGAATGTTCTATAATGATGAAAATGTACTGTATCTGCACTGGATGATATGGTAGCTGCTAGACACATGAGCACTTAAAATGTACCTTTGGTATCTGAGAGCCTGAACTTTAAATTTCCTTTAAAAATAAATAGCCACTCATGGTTTGTGAATACTGTATTAGAGACCATAGTCTTTATCCTAATTTTAGTTTTTTGGTTTTTTTGTAAATGTAGAAGAACACATCTCAAATTTTAGTTACCTTTCTTTTTTTTTTTTCAGGTTAATTTGAGGGTACAAAGAAGTAGGTTACGATGGTTGCATTTGTTAGGTATGGTCCCTGTTGTAGCTGTGTCTTACCCCTAGGAGGTGTCCCATATGCCCCCAAATTGTGACCATTAAGTGAGAGCACACCAATCCTCCTCTCTCCTCTCCTCTTCCCCTCTCCCCTATCTCTGTGTCCCTCTCCCTATTGTGAATTGAATTGAGTTTTTCTCTTGTGTGAGCATGTATTAGATTGTTTATTGGCTTCATATTAGTATTGAGTATATTGGATACTTGCTTTTCCATTCTCGTGATACTTTATCAAGAGGAATGTGTTTCAACTCTGTCCAAGTTAATACAAAATATGTAAGGTCACCATCTGTTATATTATCCATTCCTAGATTGATTGGCATTTAGGTTGTTTCCACATCTTGTCAATTATAAATTAAGGTGCTATAAACAATCTAGTGCAAGTGTCCATATGATAAAATGACTTTTTTTCTGGATTGATGCCTAGTAAAGGGATTGGAGGCAAGTGGAAGGTCTGTTGTGAGCTGAGGATTCTCCATACTTCTTTCCAAAGAGACTGTATTAGTTTGCAGTCACAACATCAGTGTAAAAGTGTTCCCATCTTTCCTCTTCTGTGCCAGCGTCTGCAATTTTGGGACTTTTTGATGTGGGCTATTCTCATTGGGTATAGGTGATATCTCAGGGTGGTTTTGATTTGCATTTCTCTGATGATTAGGGACAATCAACATTTTTTCATATGTTCGTTAGACATTTGTCTGTCTTCCTCCGAGAAGGTTCTGTTTATGTTTCTTGCCCAGTGATATATGGGATTATTAGCTGTTTTTTTGATTAATTTGAGTTCTCTGTAGATTCTGGTTATCAAGCCTTTGTCATATTCATGACATGCAAATATTTTTTCCCCTTCTGAGGGTTGTCTATTTGCTTTAATTGTTGTTAATCCTCATCTATGCAGAAGCTTTTCAGTTTAAGTCCCATTTATTTATTTGTGTTGTTGTAATTGCCACTGAAATCTTCATAAAATCTTTCTTTAGGTCAACATCCAAAAGAGTTTTTCTCATGTTTTCTTGTAGGATTTTTGTTGTCTCATATCTTAGATTTAAAACTTTTATTCATCCCGATTCAATTTGTATATGTGGTGAAAGGTGTGGGTCCAGTTTCAGTCTTTTACATGTGATTATTCAATTCTCTCAGCACTATTTATTAAGTAAGGATTCTTTCCCCCAGTATATGCTTTTGTTTGGTTTATCAAAGATCAGATGACAGTAAGAGACTGGTTTCATCTTTTGGTTTTCTATTCAGTTCCATTTATCTATGTCTCTATTTTTGTGCCTATAACATGCTATTTTGATCACTGTGGACTTGTAAAATAATTTAACATAGTAAATTGCATGCAAACTTTATGTCCACCCTGTATAACCTGAAGTCTGGTAGAGTGATGCCTCTGTCTTTGTTTTTATTACTAAAAATTGCCTTACCTATACAGACGCTTTTTCTGGTTCTATACAAAATGAAGGACTATTTTTTTCCAGTTCTTTAAAGTATGCTATTGGTAATTTAATAGGGATTGCATTAAATCTGTAGACCACTTTGGGAAGTATTGACATTTTAACAATGTCAGTTCTTTGCAGCCAAGAGCAGAGTATGTTCTTCCATTTGTTAATGTCTTCTGCTATTTCCTTTCTTTGGGTTTCATAATTCTTTTTGTAGAGATCCTTCACTTTTGTTAGGTATATTCTTAGGTATTTCATTTTCTTTGAAGCTACTCTGAAGGGAATTGTGTCTTTGATTTGCTTCTCAACCTGGCTATTATTGGCGTATACAAAGGCTACTGATTAGTGGACACTGATTTTGTATCCTAGGATGTTACTGTATTTCTTGATCACTTCCAGGAGTCTTGTGGTTGAGTCTCTTGGGTTTTCTAAGTATAAGATAATATCATTGGTAAAAAACAAGAGTTTGACCTCCTATGCCACCATTTGGGTGCCTTTAACCTTTTTTTTTTTTTTTTGCCTAATTGAATTGCCTAGAACTTCTAGAACTATGTTGAACAGAAGTGGCAGTGGAGGACATCCTTGTCTGGTTCCAGTTCTAAATGGAAAAGGTTTCAGTTTTACACCATTCAGTATAATTTTGGCTATGGGTCATAGATGACCTTCAATCACTTACAAAATGTACCATCTATGCCTATTTTCCTAAGTGTTCTTGTTAGTAAATGATGCCAAATTTTGTCCAATGCTTTTTCTTCATCTATTGAGAGGATCATATGGTCTTCATTTGGATTCTGTGTATGTTATGGATTTATGGATCTGTGTATGTTAAACTAACCTTGCATGCCTGGGATAAAGCCTACTTGATCATGAGGTATAATTTTTTTTTTTTTTTAAGAGACAGAGTCTCACTTTATTGCCCTCGGTAGAGTGCCATGTCGTCACAGCTCACATCCACCTCCAGCTCTTGGGCTTAGGTGATTCTCTTGCCTCAGCCTCCTGAGTAGCTGGGACTACTGGCACCTGTCAGAATGCCTGGCTATTTTTCTGTTGCAGTTTGGCAAGGGCTGTGTTTGAACCCGCCACCCTCAGTATATGAGGCTGACACCCTATCCACTGAGCCACAGGCACCCCATGATGTATAATTTTTTTAAATGTATTGTAGCTGCACTCTATTTGCTAAGATTTTATTGAGTATTTTTCCAGTTAAAAATATCTGAAGTTCTCCTTTTTAGTTGGTTCTTTTCCTGTTTTTTGTATCAGGGTGATGTTTGCTTCATAGAACAAATTGGGGAATGTTCCTTCCTTGTTAATGTTTTGGAATAATCTGCAGTATAGATACAAGCTCTTCTTTGGAGGTTTGAGAGTATTCTGGTGTAAAGCCATTTGGTCAAGGGCTTTTTTCTTATTGGAAACTTTTTTAGTGTTTCTTCAATTTCAGTGCTTTCATGGGTGTGTTCAAGAAAACTATTTCTTCCTGGATAAGTCTAGGGAGATGGTATGATTCCAGGTATTGGTCCATTTCCTCCACATTGTCAAATTTCTGGGCATGGAGTTTCTTGTAGTAGTCAGAGATAATGTCATATGTCTATGGTATCTGTTCTAATTTCCCCTTTTTCATTTCTGATTAAGGGTATTAGATTTCTTACTTTTCTATTTCTAGTTAATTTGGCCAAAGTTTTATCAATTTTGTTTATTTTTTTCAAAGAACAACCTTTTTGTTTTGTTAATTTTCTGAATGATTCTTTTGTTTTCAACATCGTTTATTTCTGATTTAATTTTGATTTTTTTTCTGCTAGATTTGCGATTGGATTGCTCTTCTTTTTCCATTTTCTTGGGGAGCTTCATCAGATTGTTGATGTGTTCTCTTTCTTCTTTTTGAAAGTAGGCATCTAATATGATAAATTTCACTCTTAGGACTGCTTTTGCAGTATCCCACAGGTTTTGGTAGCTTGTGGCTTCATTATTGTTATATTTAAGGAATTTAATATGACTGACTAAATATGTGTCTGGTTGCTGGCCACCAGTGAAGGGCCACATGGCAACTCTGCAGGGTTCCTTAGAAGAGACATGGCCTAGAGCATATTTGGGGCACCTTTCCTCAGTGAGCATTGATATGGTCCATAAAGAACTTTAAATCAAGAATAGTTGTGGAGGAGATGAGCATGGGAAGGATGGAGAGGAGCTGAGGTTTGTGCTTGGTAATCCTGGCATCCATGTTTTGTGCCTGCCCTCCCTCTTGGGGAAGGGCCCTGCTTGATTCTGTGGAAAGCTGCTAACTGGTGGCAGGCAGATTGTGGTGAGGGGTGGGGGTAAGGTCAGGGAACACCTAAGTTCTCACCCTGCTTTGTATTTTCCTGCCCCTTTAGAAGCAGTTCCCTGGCCAAGGGCAAGTTACATCTCAGGAAGGTGGCTCCTGTGTGTGCCCAAGCATGGTTAAGGTGTGGCCCAGAAGCCTTCACTGACTCTGTCAGTCCAGGCAAAGCCTGGAGCATCTGAGCATGTCTCTGACTTCCAGCGGCAGCAGGTTGCTCAGAGTTTGAGTTTAGGGAAACAAGGTATAGTTCTCCACACTGTGTGGTCTGATCATGCAGATTGGAATAAGTCGGTCTAACTGAAGATTGTGCAGTTCTTTTTTTTTTTTTTTTAATAATTTTATTAAATCATAATTGTGTACATTGGTGCAATCATAGGGCAGAATGTGCTTCATATACAATCAGAAACATTTTGATCGTACTGTGAGAGATAGCCTTCATAGCATTTTCTTAAT
>CAUYRH010013004.1:0-24938 GCA_963574655.1 Perodicticus potto | reverse complement strand
AGCTAGGACTACAGGCGCCCGACACAACGCCCGGCCATTTTTTTGGTTGCAGCCGTCATTGTTGTTTGGCGGGCCCGGGCTGGATTCGAACCCGCCAGCTCAAGTGTATGTGGCTGGCGCCTTAGCCCGTTGAGCCACAGGTACCGAGCCCAGAGTACCTTATAAAAGGTTTCCACCCTCTTCTTCCAGGGCTCTAGAGACTTTGAGGCAGAAGCCGGCTCTGGGCCCCGCCAATCAATAAAGGACCCTTGTTTAATTGGGACTCAGCGTGCTGGCGTTTCTGTTCCACTCACTTCGGGTGTAACAGTACAGCAGCACCACCACCAGCCCTTTCCCTAATGCTCTGCATGTGCCACACCACTCAGTCCACACTGTCCCCCGTTATACTTATTGGGGAAACCGAGGCTTGGGAAAGTTAAGCACCTTGCCTATAGTCACGCTGGTAAGGGACGGAGCTGGGATTTAAAGCTGCGAAGTCCAGAGCCAGCTGGGGCTTTTAGCCACCACTCTCCCGCCACACACGTGAACCAATGAACGAATGAGGGAAAGGAGAGTGAACCGGCAGAGTGAGCCCGTTTCAGGGAGACCGACCCTGCCCAGCACTGGCTAAGCCGGGGAGGGTCTTGGATGGTGCCGGTTGACACCATCATTGACAGCCAGCGTGACATCTACTAGACCAAGAACAGTGGATGGTGCCTCTTGGGGCCCTCACTGGCACCCGATTCCTGTCTACTGAGCAGAGTCAACAACTGATAAGCCCCATCCCATCACCTCAGCCAGCTCAGGGGTCTCATATTCCCCAGGACCCTGAGCACGGAGCATTTCACTCCTGCTTCCTGTTGGCACCCTTAGATTCCTCAACCCCTCCCCCACCATCCCCCAGGCAAGGGAGGACACCTCTAAGGTCCAGGGAAGGGCAGAACAGCCTCACGCCTTTGGGCAAGCAGCCACCCTCCTTGAGCCTCATGTTCCTCATCTGCAGAATGGGATGATAAAAGCATCCTCTCCAGAGAGACAGTGAGAGGGGAATAAGACCCAGCACACTGCTGCATGTTGCTGCCCTTGTTTCGCACAGACACCCCCTGCCCCCCAAGCTCAAGCCTCAGCAAGGGTGTGTGTTTATGACAAAGACAGCAGCTCTCACTTAACATGTTCGGATTTCATGCCAGACACCAGGAGAAAAGCATCACACAAAGCATCTCACTCTGAGCCTAGGATGGATGTGCCAGTTCCACCCCCTTTACGGATGAGAAAACAGGCTCAGAGAGGTTAAGTCACTTACCTGGAATCACACAGGTAGAGGCCCATTGTTGAGAATTGAACCCTGATCTCGGATACCAAAGCCTGCCTTGAACCTGATCTAGCAGGCCAAGAAGAAGGCTGGCATAAAAGCAGGACAAGAACACACTTCCCCCACCCTCCGCCCTGCATCTAATCCGTCTGGACGGGGGGGACACAGGAGTCAGGTGGGATCGGGGGCTCACCAGCAGCACAGGGACCATGGCGTCAGTGGGCCGCGGGATGAAGGCCAGGGACCAGAGCCACGCCTCTGCCTCGTCCTCCTCCACCTCCCCCGACGAGATGAGCTCCTTCATGAGGCCCACGCAGGGCTCCGTCCCACAGGAGGGCAGGGCGTCCACCAGCGGCTGCCTGAGAGTGTCACCACAATCTGAACGGCTTCAAGCCTCATCTCATCCCAGGGCTTGGAGAGACGCGGGAGGGACACACCCACACTCGCCCTCACCTGGGAAGGGGCCTGCCTAGGACCCTGGCAGCCCAGCTGGGGCCTGCGTTCTTAGCACCCCTGGGGACAGTGGCCCAGTGCAAACCCAGGAGCTCTGCCCAGCAAGGAAACATGAGTCCAGACCCCCTGCTCTGCTGAAACGCCCCCCAGGCGAATGTCACCAGGTAGCAGCAGAGAGAATCCCCTGAATTGAACAAGAACAAACAGCCTGCAGCACCTTTAATTTAAACCTCTACTACTCTCAGACCAACATTAGGGTATTTATTTGGTTTCAGTTTTTTGTTTGTTTGTTTGTTTGTTTTTAGTTTTTTTAGAGACAGAGTTTCACTTTACCACCCTTGGTAGAGTGCTGTGGCATCACAGCTCACAGCAACCTCCAGCTCCTGGGCTTAGGCGATTCTCTTGCCTCAGCCTCCCAAGTAGCTGGGACTACAGGCGCCCACCAGAACGCCTGGTTTTTTTGTTGTTGTTGTTGCTGTTGCAGTTTGAACTGCAACATATACCGGTTCGAACTGGCCACCCTTGGTATATGGGGCCAGCACCCTACCCACTGGCGCCTACCCCTAGCCATAGGCACCGCCATGTTTGTTTGTTTTTAGATAACAAAAAGGTTGAAAAGCTTCAGAGGCCGCCAAGCTGTACAGCCTTTGCGGAATGCAGGGTCTGAACTGGGACATGATGATTGAACTCAGGGTGGGTCCCAGGACACAGCAGAAAGGGGAGGCTCCCAGAGCTCGGGGTCATACAAGGTAGCAGGATGTCAGGGGGTAAGGGGCAAGGACTGGGCCTCCCAAACCATGAACCCTGATGAGGGTTCATCCCTATCTGTAAAATAGGGATGTTGGTGACTAGGCTGCCTCATCCCCATTAAGATGACAGTGAGTCCTTAGGGACATACAAGCCACTTCATCTGGGGAATATCTCTCTGTTCTTCCCACACTCTCACAAGTATCAGCCCTCTCAGAGACTCATAGATTTGGGAAGGGCTTTTCCCCTCCATGACTCCCAACGTCTAGGTGGACAGGTGAGACACAGGGCCTTGTGGGAAAACCCAGAGTGACCAGGATAGTATGTCATGGGGAGAACAGCCAGCTCCATACGACAGCTCAGACAGCCCTCCCCACATCAAACCTTATTACAGCATACCTGAGTCGAAAATCATTCATATTTAAGCACCCAAGAATTGGATGGAGAAGTACGAACCACCTGGATTCGAATCCCCCCCTCTGCTGTATGATTTTTGCTCTGTGCCTTGGTTTCTAAACTGGAAAGGACGAACTACCCCGCAGGGCTGTTGTGATGATTAAATGATTGACTACAGATAAAGGGCTTGAAAAGGGGTCTATCCATTAGCTATTATAGTATTTTATGGTCATTCGGTGAAATGTTTGGCAAAGTTAATTTTGCAGGGGATAGAGTTTCTTCCATGCTTTGGAGTCAATAAAATTGTTTCAGGACTAACAGCTTTGAGACAGAGTCTCAAGCTGTCATCCTAGGTAGGCATCACAGCTCACAGCAACCTCAAACTCTTGGGCTTAATTGATTCTCTTGCCTCAGCCTTCCATGTAGCTGGGACTACAGGCACCTGCCACATCGCCTGGCTATTTTTTGGTTGCGGTTGTCACTGTTGTTTACCAGGCCCAGGCCGGGTTCAAACTTGCCAGCCTTGGTGTATGTGGCCAGTGCCCTACTCACTGAGCTTTGGGTGCAGAGCCAGGACTCAAAATATTTTTGAACATCTTTGAAAAAAGCTCATGGGGACCTAGTAGATGGCTGGACTCTGGGAAGGCCACAGCCCTAAGCTGCTGGAGTTGGCTCCTCAGAGGTTCCCCTTTGGGACTGGAAGACTTACTCTCCTTGCTGGCCGTAGAGCAGCAGCATCTGGGTGACGGTGGGTTCCCGGCTCCTCCCAGCCTCCTACCCCCAACTCTGACTTTCCACCCCCAGCAGGCGTGTACCCAAAGGCGCATTGGGATGCTAATTCCAGCAAGAGGGTCCCTGTCTAGGAGAACAATGGTGGTCTTTATCTGCCAGGCTCTTCAGCTTCTAGTCTTTGACAGGACAGAGTTTGGGCCCCGTGGGAATCTCCAGGCTCCCCACTTAATCTCCTTCTTGTTACACATCCCCAGACTGTAGAACAAGTCAGCATCATGGGGTTAGGATGAGATATTACCATCCATCCCCTCACTGAGGACCCGAGACCATGCCAAGACCACTCTGGACACTCAGAGCCTCCCCGGGCCCCACCCCCCCCACACACACACGGACAGAGGCCCTTACCCGTTGTCTCGGCATTTAAAGGTAGAATGTTGCCAGAGTTCCATCAGCTCATCTGCAGAAAGGCCCTGGAGCTCGGACACCAGCGTCAGGAACAGGTCTGTGGCCTGGGATTCAGAGGATAGACATAAGATCCCAGCAGCCTGGGGGAACCCCAAAAGGTCTCCCCACCACCCTCTGCCTCCAGGGGTGTGCAGCTATGGAGAAAGTGGGAATGGCACTATTGCCTTCTCTCAAGGGGTCACAAGACCCAGTGAGATGAGGCTACAGCTCTGGCCCTGGCCTCCCCCCGCCACACACCCAGCTCCCAGCATACAGCCTGGTCCATTTTTATTATTTAATTCAATAGGTTTTTACAGAGCACCCACAATGTGTCTGGCACACACCACAGAGATGGCAGTGAAGAGAGAGCTCTGCTGTCATCTGTGGGCTGACAGAAGCTCGACAATGTCACTAGGATTATAACCTAATTAGTGTAATGACCCTTGTCACATTTCATACATTTAGTGAGGTAGCGATCTTTCCTAATTCCTTTTTGTTTCACAGAATGATTAACAGTCATGACTAATAGAGGATGTTTGAGTGTTGCTGAGGGCCCAAAACTCACAAAGAAATAAAGGAGTACTCTCGACTCAGGCAGTACCCCTGGGGTTTGGGGAGATGTTTGGTTTAGGAAACCTGCCCACCTTCCCTCTTTGCACCCCTGTAGTCTCAGGTTTGGGGCATCAGTGGCCTCCAGGCTTCTCCTGGGCTCAGCGGAAGCCAGAACTAAAGCCTCTCCCCACTCAGGACCCACTGACACTGGGACCCGCTGCCCTCGCCTGGGGCTCACCAAGTCCCTGGGCACTCAGTCTAATCTCAGCAAGATGCAGGCTGCAAAACAGACCCCTCGCTGACCAGCACGACCCACCAGCAAGGTCCAGGCAGCCTTCCCAAAGTGCACATGCTGTCGGCGGAGCCAGGGGCTACCTGGAGCTCTGTCCTGACTCCCTCCCACAGGACACACAAGCCAGCCCTGTACAGGCCGACTGCCACATCACACCTGGCCCTGACCACTGGTGGCCTCAAAGACTTTTTTTTGTTTTTAAGACTCTTTCTTGACCCAATATAGAGCAGCTTCCCTGAGGACCCTCAACTCCAGAATTCTTCCCTCCTTCCTAATAGGCTCAGTCTGCAAATCATCTGTGGTTCCTTGGCTGGGAAGGGACACATGTGCAATGACTGAGCATCTGCCCATGTGCAGGTGGCTAGGGTCTACCCTGGTACTCTCCTCCTGCTCTGGCGACAGAGCTGAGACTTGAACCCAGGTTCCAGCTCCCAAACCCATACTCTAAGCCAGCATCCTATACTCAATCATTGTAGAGAAATTTTATTTATTTATTTACATATTTATTTATTTGCTTTCTTTTGTTCTTGAGACAGAGTCTGACTCTGTTGCCCGGGCTAGAGTACCAGGGCTTTCAGGATAGCTCACAGCAACCTCAAACTCCTGGGCTCATGGAATCTTCCTGCCTCATTTCCCAAGTAACTGGAACTATAGGGTCTCACCACCATGCCCAACTTTTTTCTGTTTTTAGTAGATATGGGGGATACAGGGGTTTTGTTTTGTTTAGGCTGGTCTCAAACTTCTGAGCTCAAGCCATCCTCCCACCTCCCCTTCCAAGAGTGAAATGATTACAAGTGTGAGCCACTTCAATCGTGTAGCCAATTTCTCTGTGGTGCAAATACTCCCACCCTGGCCCCTTTCAAGCCATCAATCTGCAATCATTGCAGACACACGGGGGAGAAATGATTTGTACCCATCAATCAACCAACTTGATACATCTTGATGTTTGATAATGGCGATGTTTTAACCATCAGCCTGCAGGATTCCTGGAAATCTACCTGTAAGTTCTCTGAGTCAGCATGAGCCAGCCTCAGCACATCACTCCACTGCCTCTAAAACACACAACTACACAGTCAGCCCTTAATAAATGCCTGAGACTTGGGTTCCCTATTCTTAGAACACACAAGAGTGGTGAGGAGCTGGGCTCTCTCCCAGGCATCCTCCTTGGCAGCCTGACTCACCCTGTGTCTCTGCCCACCCGCCAGAGGCTCTCCTGCCTCCGCCTCCTTTGTTCCCTGGGGACGCATATGGCCATTCCAACCTGCTGCCCCCCACATGGAAATGCTGGGGCCTCTCTGCAGAGGGGCAGGCGGGGGATTTGCTCTCTATTGAGTACTGAGTCCTGGTTTTGTTTCCGGACTGAAAAACAAATCTTGTCTCCTGCCCACCATCAATGGGGAGGGGCAAAGGCATTTCAAGCAGAAGCCCACAAGTCCGCTCCCCTGGAAACCAGGCAGGGCCCCCAGCCCTGCAGACGGCCCAGGAGCTGCCTGCTGTGCACTGATATGTCCCTGGAAAGCCATTTTCAGGAACAGGGTCCTCAGCGATTCACCCCTCAAGCCCAGGGGACCTCCCTGGTGGGAATAATTTTCTTTTAAGAGCTATAAGTTAAGGACGCCACACAGTGCCCTCGGGGGTCAGTGTACTCAGTGTCCAGGAGGGGAGACACGGACCCACAGCACACCTTGCCTTGAGTCACCACTGCCTGCCGGGGAAACGTCTGGGCAGGGGGTCAGGGAGGGCTGCTGGGCCCTGGCAGGAGGAAGCAGGCCTGTCTTCCCACCGCTTCTCGAGGCTCAGCAATATGCTGGGGAGAACACAGGCCACAGAGCAGCAGTTCTCAACTGGGGTCATTGTGTTCCCGAGGGAAGTCTGGCTGTCACAGCTGTGGAAGCAGGTGATGTTGGTGTCTAATGGGTAGAGGCCAGGGATGCTGACCATCCTACAACGAACAGCCACTTCTCAAGCACTTGCCCAGCAAAGAAAGTTCAAGCCCAAGCTGTCAGCAGTGCCCACGGTGAGAAATCCTACTCTGGGCCAGGCTGCTACGTCTCTGACTAGCTGGGTGGCTTGGAGCACATTTTCTAAACTCTGCAAGCCTCAGTTTCCTCTTCTGTGAAATAGGCACGATGAGAATTTTACTAATGGGATTAAATTAGATAACAAAAGTGAGGCCCTTTGCTTATTGCCTGAGCATATAGTAAGTGCCCAATACGAGTGCAGTGGGTCAAATGGTGGCCCCCCAAAAGAAAAGTCCATGCCCTAAGCCCTGGAACTGTAGCCGTGATTGGGGAAAAGGGCCTTGCAGAGGTGATTAAGGATCTTGAGACACAGTCACCCCAGATTGTATGGAAGGGTCCTGAGTACAGTGACATCATTTTCCTTCCCCAGGGAGTGAGTGTGCTAAACTTTCTCTCGCAAGCACTTCTTACACGCTGGTGAAGGGCCCTACCTCAAAACAAAACAGGCAGGGAGGAGAACGCACATCATCGTCTCAGAAACACTGGATGATCACAAAGGAAGGAACTGGCCAGGCATCTCAGAGGCTTCTGAGCCCCTCAGGGCTGTGCCCCTCCATGTCTCATCCACCCCTTGACGTTAAGCAGCTGGGAGTTCTGGGGCGATGTCTGGGATACCTGTTTCTGACTTGGTTGTGGAAAGAAGTCTTCAATGCTGAGGCTTAGCTGTAACTACAGACTTCTGACTGATCTCTAGGCTGGAGGATTAGACCACAGGTCCAATAGAACTAGTTTGTCCCTAAACAGATAACAAAAGCAAGCCCTTTAGCTTATTGAGATGAGCAAAAGCCTTCCTCTCCACTTGGACTGGGCCACTAGCTTGAGCTACATCATCTAAACATCATCCTGGTTTTTGCAACCAGGACAGTTGTGCAGTGGACAACCTGCCCAACTGTATGTAGTAGCCCTGATACTAAACCTCTGGGAGGCTGGGCCATAAAGAATATGAACAGGAAGAGAAGGGCATCCAGGGACTCAGTCCCAGAGAGAACTCTAGCCTGGGGCTGGAGAAGCCACTTACCTCAAAGCTCGTGGTTTGAGCCAGGCACAGCCTCCTCACTAATGTGACTGCTGCGGCCACCGTGGCCTGGGATGTCATCTCCTCCCACTCATATAGCAGGCTGCTCGGAGTTACATCTCCATCATCTGGATCTGAGATGGGAAAGCCTGGGTGGGATGGACACATGGGGAAAGCCAGAGTGAGCCAGAAGGGCCCCTGGGAGCTGCCTGCACCCTCTGCCAACGCTTTCTTCCTTCTAGCAACAGGTGAGTAGTGTGCACCAGGAAAATCACGGCAGTGCACCAGGAAAATCATGGCAGTGCCACAAAGGCGGGAAACTCAGGCCGAGCACAGTGGCTCATGCCTGTAATCCTAGCACTCTGGGAGGCCGAGGCAGGTGGATCCCTGAGCTCATGAGTTCAAGACCAGCCTGAGCCAGACCGAGACCCCGTCTCTGAAAACAGCCAGGTGCTATGGCGGGCGCCTGTAGTCCCAGCTACTCAGGAGGCTGAGGTAAGGAGATCACTTGAGCCCAAGAGTTTTTGGTTGCTATAAGCCATTATGCCATAGCACTATACCGAGGGCGACAAAGTAAAAGGGCAAAAAAAAAAAAAAAAAATGTGGCAAACACCTGTGTATCCATCAGTGTGTGTGGGGGGGGTGCTCAAATCCACATGTCCCACTCATGCCAGGCAACACTGAGCACCCTTCAACGGAAATGGGGCAGCTGGACATGCCCTGCCATGGAAAAATCTCCACGCTGAGAGTGGCCAAAGGAAGATGCAGAAAAATACGGCATAAAAATAAAAACAGACCACCCGAACAGACACCTGAACTCACACGTCTGTGAGTACATAGGCTGAATCCAGAAGGACGCACTACACTCCAGGAACGGAGTCACCCTCTGGGGAGGGATCAGGGGGCTGGGAGACAGAGAGGGGCTCACTTTTCACTATCTCCTTTTGCACCATGTCACGTGTCACCTTGTCAAAAAAAATCTCAATCTCACTCGTGCATTGAACCCTGCAGCTACTTCCTAATTAAACATGGGTAATGACAGAAACTGCCCCTGAGTCACTCTCCTCACAGCTGTCATATGGGCCTTTCCTGAACCTTGCTCTGATGCCCACAGCAGCCACAGGTCTTCCTTGAACCCCTAAAACACACCCCACTTAGCTTTAGTGGACTGCGCCTTAGAGATGCTGCCACCATGGTCGGGCTGCTCCAGGTTGGACACTCCCCCCTCACCGCGTGTGTGTCTCTGTGTGTGTGTGTGTCTGACTCCACACGGGGGCACAGACACACCCACCTGTTCCTGAGACTTCTCCTCGGCCCCTCGGTGCCTGCCCCAGGGCCTTTGCACTCCTTGTTCCTCCCAGGCGCCCTTTCCCACGTCTTCCACAGCCCATCTTTTCTCATCCTTCAGTAAGAATGTCACTTCCTCAGACAGACCCTCCGAGCCACCCATCTAAGTCGCTGGCCATCACATGGCCACCACGTTATTTCATTTCTACCATGTCAATGTCTCAAACCACCTTGTCTATGTTTCACCCTGTCAGTGGTTTCTCTCTCATAGGAAAATGTCGCCACAGAGTGACAGGGATCAAGCTGGCTGGGATTACAAGCCTAGCCCTGGAGCCTAGGCAGGGTCTGAAGACCCACTGAGGACCTTCAAACCCTGGTTACAAAATGTAAGGTAAGGGTCGGTGCTCCTAAATATGTACAATTAAGGAAACGGAGGCACAGGGACAAGACAGGGGCCCAAGTCACACAACACAGAGTCAGAATTTGAATCCAGTTCTGTCTCTAAAAGCCTCTTGGGAATGACAGAGAAAGCATTTAAAAACTTACCAATACAATGGAGTATTATTCACCAAAAAAAAAAAAAAAGAAAGTCTAATTCATGATACAACGTGGATGAATCTTGAAAACACTGTGCTGAGTGAAAGAAGCCAGACGCAAAAGGTCACGCTCTGTGGCTTCATTTGTAAGAAGCATCCAGGAGGCAAATGCATAGAGGCAGAAAGTAGATGAGGGGTTGCCAGGGGCTGGGGCTGCGGGTGGATGGGGGCGGCGGTGGCAGCTCATGGGTCCAAGGTTTCCTTTTAGGGTGATGAAATTGTTTTAAAGTTGATCATGGTGGTGGTTGCACAACTCAGTGAGTTTACTAGTAAATTATACATTTTATTTATTTATTTATTTATTTATTTATTTATTTATTTATTTATTTATTTATTGAGACAGAGTCTCACTCTGTCGCCCTTGGTAGAGTGCCATGGCATCACTGCTCACAGCAACCTCAAACTCTTGGGCTCAAGTGAATCTTTTGCCTCAGCCTCTGGAGTAGCTGGGACTAGGCACCTGCTGCATTGCTAGCTATTTTTTTGGAGACAGGCTCTTGCTCTTGCTCAGACTGATCTCAAACTCCTGAGCTCAGGCAATCCACCCACCTCCGCCTCCCAAAGTTCTAGGCATGAGATGCCACACCTGGCTTTGAATTACACTTTTTTTTGTTTTGTTTTGAGACAGAGTCTCACTATGTCACCCTCAGTAGAGTGCCGTGGCATCACACAGCTCACAGCAACCTCCAACTCCTGAGCTTAAGCGATTCTCTTGCCTCAGCCTCCCGAGTAGCTGGGACTACAGGCGCCCACCACAACGCCTAGCTATTTTTCTGTTTTTGCAGTTCGGCCGAGGCCGGGTTTGAACCCACCACCTTCAGTATATGGGGCCAGCGCCCTACTCAATGAGCCACAGGCGCCGGCCCTCCAAATTATACATTTTAAACAGTGAGTTGTATGGCATGTGAATTCTCTCTCAATAAAGCCATTGAAAAGAAAAAAAAAAAGATGAAAATCTCATCCAACTCAATGGGGTGCCCCCAGGTCCTGACAAGCCCTGGTGCTTCCAGCCTCTGCTGGTTTGGGTAGCAAGGGTGCAGGGATCTCAGGCTGGGATCCTAAATGGTGTTCCATGGAGCTATGGAATTTGGGAAGCCCCAAGGCTCTGTCTACTGGTTTCTCCCTTAAGCAGTGCAGTGGGCCTGTCCTCCAAGGCCCACAGAGACCATACTGCAGGGCTTCAAGCCCCAGCTCCACCTCTCACTCACTGTGTGACCTTGGACATGTCACTTGACCTCTTTGAGCCACAGTTTCCTTAGTAACAGTACCTTCCTAACGGGGTTCTGATGAGAACTGAATTAAATTATACACACAAGTGCCCAGCACAGTTATCAGACTATAGTAAATACTTTCAAAATGTCAGCAGTAAGAATTACCATCCTTATTTCATTATTCAAGAAAATAGCCGGTTTCTAGACATGAAAGAGAACTCTCTTTCCCCCAGATGTGGGCCTTGCTTGTTTCTTTCCATGCAAAGATGTAAGAAAGAGCTAAGCTCTGGGGAATGCTGTGTGTTGGCAGGCCCCCGCTCGGGTTTCTCGGAAGTCTGAGTCAGTGTGCCCCCAACATAGGCAGAATGAAGGGTCACTGGATTTAAGGGGAATTCTTCCACAAAAGCTGGGAACAAGAAGATTCCATCTCCACTGAGGACGTGCCAGGGAGAAAGGACAAGACTAAACTAGAGCCATCTGAGCCTGCAGAAAGAGTCTGGAGAAGCTTCTAGAACAGGCTCACTGTCCTAACCATGAACATTTTTAGAAATGGTTTAGGGGGCTCGGTGCCTGTTGCTCAATGGTTAGGGCGCCGACTGCATACACTAAGGCTGGCAGGTTCCAATTCGGCCCAGACCTGCTAAACAACAATGACAACTACAACAAACAAATAGCCGGACATTATGGTGGGTGTCTGTGCTCCCAGCTACTTAGGAGGCTGAAGCAAGAGACTCTCTTAAGCCCAAGAGTTTGAAGTTGCTGTGAGCTGTGACACCACAGCACTCTACTGAGAGCAACATAGTAAGACTCTGTCTCAAAAAAAAAAAAAAGAAAGAAAGAAACAGTTTAAGGGTGCCCAGGCGGGTGCAGTGGGATGGAGTCTAGATTCGGTCAGGCACCCCCTCCAGCCAGAGGAGGCTGAGGATCCCCACACTCAGACACGTGCCGTGGTCAGCGTGATGGCCATCTGGGGAAGAGCCACGTCACCTGTGCGGTTTGGGTCCGGGGGCATCGCATACAGCAGGGTGAGCGAGGAGTAGGTCCACATCTGCACAGCACTGGCCTTCTCGGAGAGTGGCCTCACGGCATCCAGCTCCGTGCAGGAGGCCTCCCTCAGCATGCCAGCCTGGAAGCTCTGTAGACAGGTCAGGTGGGAGGCCAGGCCAGGCTACAGGACCAAGTGAGGGGAGAGACAGCTGAGGCCCCTGAAAATCGTAGCAGCTAGAACTAAGGGGAGGGGCCAAGGGGGCATATAAGAGCATCAGCCGCCCCACCACCACCCCCGCCCCGCCACTGAGGGCTCATCCCAGCTCCACCCAGCTCCCACTGTCGCCTGCACAGGGGCAATGGCGGCCCAGGCCAAGGCAAGAAGGAGGTGAGGAAGATGAGGGGAAGCAAGAGAGTCCAGTAAAAGGTAACCACAAGGAGAGGAACAGCAATCCTCAGCCTGAAAACCCCAGTCATCGGAGTCTGCAGGCGGGCCCCTTCCTGAGACTTATGATAACACCGGTCAAGACTGACCACCCTCTCCCTGCCCTCCCACAGAGATGTTTGCTGCTTACAGCACACTCACATCTTGGGGGGGGGGCAGGAGGGAAGGAGGGTGTAGAGGGAAGGAAGGGGTCCTCCCCCTCCCTTTGGGGAGGAGGGGAGCTTTGGAAGGAGGAAGATCTTTGGAGAAATGAGGGGGGATGGAGAGCTTTGGAAGAAGGAGGAACTTTGGAGGGATGAGGGGGGATGGAGAGCTTTGGAGGGATGAGGGGAGCTTTGGAGGGAGAGGGGAGCTTTGGAGGGAGGAAGAGGAGCTTTGGAGGGAGGAGGAGCTTTAGAGGCAGGGGTAGCTTTGGAGGGGGGAGCTTGGGGGGAGCTTTGGAAGGAGGGGGAGTTTTAGAGAGAGGGGGAGCTTTGGAGGGAGGAGGGGGAGCTTTGGAGAGAGGGGGAACTTTGGAGGGAGGGGGAGCTTTAGAGGAAGGGGGGAGCTTTGGAGGGAGAAGGGGGAGCTTTGGAGGGAGGGGGGACCTTTAGAGGGAGGGGGGAGCTTTGGAGAGAGAGGGGAGCTTTGGAGGGAGGGGGGAGCTTTGGAGGGAGAAGGGGGAGCTTTGGAGGGAGAGGGGAGCTTTGGAGGGAAATGGGAGCTTTGGAGGGAGAAGCGGGAGCTTTGGAGGGAGGGCTCAGCACTCACCATCACCCCTGGCAGGGCCTGGGAACTCAGTGAAGAGCGCGCCCTGCGCAGGGAGCACAGTGCCAGGTCCTTGCTCTTGTGCAGCCACTCTCCACGTCGGTGGTACGTGGTGGGACACTGGCCCAGGACATCCACCTAACAGGCAGGTGGGGTACAAGTCAGGCCCCTGCCCACCCTCACCCTCAGCCCCCTCGTGGCTCCAGGCCTCACCTCATCAATGGTCTCCGAGTTGCGGGCGCCCAGGTGACCCTGCAGGAGGCTCAGCACTGCACGCTTCACGTTCAGCGCCCAGCGCAGCTCTGTATGGTGGGGACACAGGCGGATCACACGGCCAGAGAGCAGGGTAAAGCGGAGCGGGCTGTGGCCCAGGGTGGCCCTACAGAGCAGTGGACAGTGGTGAGGCAGGGCCTCAGCATCCCAGGCCACCTGTTCATTGGCAGAGGCCATAGCATCCCTACCCTCCTGCAGGTCAGCGTCCAGGACACCCCACATCCCTGCAAGTAGCCTGGCTCCCTTCCTCAGATAAGGTCTGGGGCAGCCAGCTCTGCTCGAAGCTGTCCTCAACCTGGTCACCACTGGGATAAAAAGTCCATATGTGCACAAGACTAGAAGAACCTCCTGCACTCCAAAGCTCACCTGAGCCCAGAGACAGAGACAAGCCACCCCAGGACGTGGACATGCCACGTGTTCATTATCTTGACTAAAGTCTCTTGAAAAGCAGGGACTGCAGGGAGAGGCTTTCTCTGACTCCCCTCTCATCTACCCACAGAGAACTACCTCAAAAAGAACAAAATTGTCACTAGTCCCTTACCGAGGGTATCATCAATCTGGGGAGAGTAACTCTAGTTACAAGAGAGGACACCCAAAATTCGTCCCAAACTAGTTCTCCCACCTGTTCTTCCAAGGGCCTAAAAGCATTCATTGTTCTCCAACTCACTTGCCTCCCTCCTCCCATGGCCCCATAAACACAGGGTCCACACCCCCAGATCTCAGTGCTTGGGGAGCTTCCCTCTCATTCCTGAGCTGCCCTGAGCTCGCAGTAAGTCCGCACACCTTTCCTCCCGTCTGTTTATTTCACAGTCCCAGCTATTGAACCAAAGTCTCTTCACTCCCTACAGATCCCCCCTCCACACTCCAGATGAGGAAACTGAGGCTCAGAGCAGTTCTGTGACTTGCTCAGCATCACAACTGGAACATGAACCCAGGCAGACTGGCCCCAGTGACACAGGCCTCAGAAACCCTGAGCTCAAAGTGACTTGAGACTGTCATTGTTGAGACACAGAAATGAAATCCCATGATAGGGAGCTACTGGTGAGGATCACGGCAAGTCTGGGGAGCAGAGTTCGGCCTGGCACCCCCTCCACCACCCTGCACCTGGAGGAAAGGTGCTGTGGAAAGTGTCTGCAGGTGGAAGGTGGGGGAAGGGGAGATCCTCCCGCACAGGTGTGGGCATAAAAGGCAGATGCCCCACTAGCTAACAAGGCAGAACAGTGGGGGACAGAAGTGCCCCCACTTCTACCTCCTGGGGGGGGGAGGGTCACCGCCCCTTCCCTCTTCAACTCCAACAGAAGTCTAGGGGTCTTGTTAAGGGGGTCCCCTGGGTCTCAAGCCTTGATGGGAGAAATGCTAATGACGTCCGCCTCTTCCAGAACAGCACACATCAGTCTGGCCTCAAGGACCTGGCAGCCCCTGGCCTGGGTGACTTAGCATTTCTGATGGAGCTAGGGGACAATAGTCCCCTTGGAGCAGCCCTCCCTGTGCCTTTCAGCAGGTCCGTCTGCCCCTCTGCAGCATCTCCCATTCTGTTACCCCCGGACAAAGGCTTTATTTTTTAACAAATACATTTGCAATAAAAAAGGAAGAGGAATCTTCAGAGAAGGAGGTATCCTCAGGCTGGCGGCTGCTCTGAGCTTTGAGGCCACTGAGGCCACCCTTGGGGAGGCGTGGGAAACAAGTTGGAGGGAGAATTCCAGGCTTGGCTGGGTCACAAAAGGGGGCTTAGCTTGGGACGGGAGAGCACCCAGGTCTCCTCTGTCTCAGCAGCTTGCGGGACGGGAGAAGGCTGGCCTCAGTGGGCCCCACAGCCCAGTCAGTCAGAGTCTCCCAGAACGTGCTCAGGGATAATGTACAAGGGGTCAGTGGCAGACGGAAGTCTGGACATGCCAGAAGTGACAGGCAGGGGAACGTGGGGTGAGCTCCTCAACCAGGTAAGAGGGGGTCACCTCAGGCTATCGTGAGCCACCTATAGCTCCCACATCATGACAGCTCCAAGTGGCCTCTGTGGGTGGTACAGGCTGGGTGCTTGACAAGCTCAACACACAGAGTTGGAGTCTTCTTCAAAGGGCAGTCCAAGGAGGCATCTCTCTCACCCCAGCTGGGGTTTCCCAATCTAAGCTGGTGCACCCGGAGCCTGGTGGCCATCACAAGAGCGCACGGGCTTACCCCGTGCCCTGTCTTCAGGGAGGCCTGGGCCCCAGGCCAGGCAGGCATCTTACCTCAAACTCTCAGAATCTGCCAGGTCCTCCACCTTGGACCCCAGGATGGGTGTCACCTGGAAGTCTTGGAGCTAAAGCAGAAAGTGCCAATTTGGTGATGTCGCCTGTGATGTCCCAGGACCATGCCAGCACCCCCACCCACAAAGCAGTTCTAGGGCCTGTGCTGGGATCAATGCAGAGAGATCCCTCCTTGAGCAGGTCTAGCTCCTGGGTGGTGGCTGCCAAATGTCTCCAGGGTAATTGAAACACCCAGGTACCTACTGCTCCCCCCTAAATGTCTGGAAAGTTCTCATTCTGCCCCAAAAGACTCTGAAGTTTGGTTGAGGGATTCATATAACTACACAGCACCAGCAAAAATGTTTAATTATAAAGAAAAAAGAAAAAGGAAGGCTTTGCCCATGGTGAGTAAAAGAGCTGATGTCCCAATCCACCAGGTGTGTGCGTTTAGTGCAAAAGATGGACTTCCAAAAAGGGAAAATAATATCCCTAAAACCTGCCTTCCTCACACAACTGATCTTTACTTTTTTATTTAATAGTCTTCTTTTTTTTGAGACAGAGCCTCAAGCTGTCACCCTGGGTAAAGTGCTGTGGCATCACATCTCATAGCAACCTCCACTCCTGGGCTCAAGCGAGTCTCCTGCCTCTGCCTCCCAAGTAGCTGGGACTACAGGCGCCTGCCACAACGCCCGGCCATTTTTTGGTTGCAGCCATCATTGTTGTTTGGCAGGCCGGGGCTGGATTCGAACCCGCCTGCTCAGGTGTATGTCACTGGCGCCTAAGCCCGCTGAGCCACAGGCAGTGAGCCAAATAGTCTTCATTTTTATTGCAGTTTTAGATTCATAACAAAATTGAGCCAGAGGCGTAGAGATTCCCATATGCCCCCTGCCCCTCCAACACACACACAAATTCCCCCACTAGCATCACCTCCAGAGTGGTGCGCCGGCTACAACCCACAGGCCTCTCCTGACACAGCGCGATCACCCCAAGTCCACAGTGGACATCAGGTACCCCGGTGCTACGCATTCTGTAGATCAGTACGATGCACAGAGATACACGGCCACTGCTACAGCACCGTACGGAGCGTTTCAGGGTCCTGTGATTTCGCTTTCCCAGTGACTCGTCCTCATTCATCTTACCTAAAACCCAATTCCTCCACTTCCTCCAGATCACCTCCCTCCTCCTGTCACCCAGGCTTAAAGTCTTGTGGTGAAATACAGTGCTACTTGGTGTTAAGATGGTTTCCCGGACAACGTTCCTCAGCACCCGTCCCTGATGTCGGATCATTTGCTTAAAAGCCATCCGTTATAACTCTGTCCTATATGTCCGAAATGTTAAACAGAAGGCCAGGCACAGTAGCTCACACCTGTAATCCCAGCACTCTGGGAGGCTGAGGAGGGCAGATTGCGTGAGCTCAGGAGTTCAAGACAAGCCTGAGCAAGAGCGAAACCCTGTCTCTACAAAAAACAGAAAAACTAGCTGGGCATGGTGGGCACCTGTAGTCCCAGCTACTCGGGAGGCTGAGGTAGGAGGATTGTTTGAGCCCAAGAGTTTGAGGCTGCTGTGAGCTATAATGATGCCATGGCACTCTACCCAGGGGTCATAGAGTAAGACTCTGTCTCAAAAATAAATAAACAGGGCAGCGCCTATGGCTCAGCGAGTAGGGCACTGGCCCCATATATCGAAGGTGGGGGGTTCAAACCCGGCCTCCTCTGAACTGCAAATCAGAAAAATAGCCAGGCTTTGTGGCAGGCACCTGTAGTCCCAGCTACTCGGGAGGCCGAGGCAAGAGAATCGCCTAAACCCAGGAGTTGGAGGTTGCTGTAAGCTGTGTGATGCCACAGCACTCTACAAAGGGCAATAAAGTGAGACTTTGTCTCTACAAATAAATAAATAAATAAATAAACAAATAATAGCTACTTGAGAGGCTGAGACAAGAGAATCACTTAAGCCTAAGAGTTGGAAGTCGCTGTGAGCTGTGATGCCATGGCACTCTACCCAGGGCGACAGCTTGAGACTCTGTCTCAATAAATAAATAAATAAATAAACAAACAAACAAACAATAAGATAAAATGGAAGATTTTTTTTAAATCCTTCACAACACTAGGCACTTAAAAGTGGTCAAGACGGTAATTCTTGTGTTACATGTTTCTTACCACAGTCAAAAATAAAAACTAAAGTTTAAAAGAAAAGGAATAAAATTCTGATACATGCCACCACGTGGATTAACTTGAAGAGAAGCCAGACAGGAAAGGTCGCATATTGCATGATCCCACTTAAATGAGATCCCGAAAACAGGCAAATTCAGAGAGACAGAAAGTAGAGCAGAGGTTGCCAGAGGCCGCGAGAAGGGCAGGAGCAGGAAATTACCGAGTAATGGGGACAGAGCTGCGGTTTAGGATGCCGAAAACATTCTGGAGAAGGGTGGCGGCAGTGGTGGTGATGGCACAACCATGTGAAGGTACTTAAAGGCCCCTGAATTGCACACTTAAAATGGTCCCAATGATAAATTTTATGTATATTTTGCCGCAGTGAAAAATAAATAGAAGCTAGACACAAAGGGGAACATCCGCTATAATCCCATTAAAGAGAAGTTCAGAGACAGGTGAAACTGACCTACGGTGACGGGAACTGAGAACTGGTTTCTTTTCTTTCCCCGACTTCTGAGGGGAGTGACCAGGAGGAAGTATGAGGGAGGTTCTGGTGTTAGACTTTGTCTCTTGCTCTAAGGATTGACATACAGGGCTTTTCTGTGTGTGGAAAGTCATTCTTCTGAATACTTGTGATGTTTACACTATTTACACTAAAATATATTTCATTGATCAGCCTTCCCAGGCGTCATAAAATTTTCATTTTCACCCCAAATCTTTGAAATAAGTCAGTTCTTTATCTCCTTGCCAACTTTTGATAAACTGGAAATTTGGGGGACTGTGGCTTCCCCTTGACCCTTCCCTCTGTCAACATGATCTCCCAGTTGCCCAAAGACACTCACCCGTAAGGCCATCTGGCATGGGCCAACCACGTCAAGGACAGCCAAGCCTTGGAGGCTGAGGCCGCTCCCCTCCGCCAGTGATCCCTGCAGGCTGGTGCTGGTATTGGTGGAAAAGCGGTAGATGTATCTGCTGCCCACAGGGAGCTGGGGCCCAGCTGACTCTAGAAGGTAGACAGAGGAAACAATGTCACCTGGACAGTCTGCCACCCTCCAGGACCCCAACCCCACCTGGACTATTCAGACCTCTCCATCTGGGCCCTGAGCTGCCTCCTTCCAACTTGGGGAATGCTGGGTACCTGCCTACACCCAGGGTGAAGAAGAAAAGAAAAGTAAATGTTAGCCATGTTGTCACGGGCTAGGCCCTCTTCTAAGGGCTTCTGCATATCAAGGTTTCTCAGCCTGGGCACTGTTACTATTTGGGGCCAGATCATTCTGTTGTGAGTTTTTTCCTGTGTATTTTCAAGAGGTTTAGCAGCATCCCTGGCCTCTACCCATTGGATGCCAATGACGCAGCCCCATTTGTGACAACCAAGCATGTCTCTACATGTCGCAAAATGTCCCCTAGGGGTGGAGACAATCACCCAAACTGAGAACCATTTCTCTTCATTTCATGAACTCGTTTAAGCCTCTTAACCAACTGTGGGTGAGTACTCTTTATTTTCTCCATTTTACAGAGGGGCAATTGAGGCTCAGAGAAGTTAACTAAATTACCCAAGGTCACACAGCTAGGATTCAAATCTTGGCAATCTGATTACTGCCTTGATGGACACCAGCTGGCAGTAGAGGGCTAGTCTCCTGATCTCCACAGCAGACAAACCTGTGAAGCTGGCCAGCTGTGGGGTGGGGAGTAGTTGCTCTGGGGAAGATTTAGGGAACATAGAGGACTGTAATTCTCTAACCAACTCTCTGTTTATGCTAGGGGATTGATTGTGAAACCCAGTAATGATGCCTCACCCCTCCCCAGGCCTATGATTGAATTAACATGTTTATGTCAATTTCCTTGAGACAGAACCACATTTTCCCAAGATGCTTTCAATTTCCAAAGATATTGCCCCCAAGGATCTGCCATCTATTCCAACCCAAGATGAAAATGGCCTCACCTGCCAAAGACTTTTATTCCCCCCGGAGAGCACAAAGTGTGAGGAGAAAGCCCCAGGCCTTGGGGGTGAGCTAGCCTGAGGCAGTCCACCCTGGGCTGGCCAGGCCTTGGGGGCAAGCTGGCCTGACAGTCCATCCTGGGCTTGCCTTCTGCTTCTCTGTCTCTGCAAGGGGCCTTCACAGAACTCACCTTACTCCTCACAACTGTTCTTTTGTAAAGTGGCCACGGCCCTCTGAGGCCTCCCTATCGCATGTCAGGAGTTATATCTTCAAAGCACCCTGCCCAGCCCTGTCTTGGCTCAGGCTCCCGGTCACAACAGATATAATAAGGTGTCCAGAGAGAGGCCTCACTCACCTGTGCACGCAGTCATGCAGGAGGCCGCCTGCCCCGCCTTCACATCTGGAATCTCTGAAATCACAAATCAGATAGAACCAGGACAAGGCCAGAAGAGGCGTGGAAGAGCCCCACCCTATAGGCCATTGACCTGTTCATGGAAGGGGTCGTGGGGCTAAGGAGACAAGAAGAGAGAATGCCTGCTCTCCTTTCTGTCGTAGGGCTGAAAGGGATCTCCCTTTGCCCAGATGTGGGCTTCCCATCTTGGACACTGGTACCACCATCTCCCGTTTGCTCAGGCTGGTAACTTGGCAGTCATCCCGCTCCACACCCCTCATCACCACCCTGAGTCCACCAGACCAGCAAGTGCCGCCAATTCCATTGACACACGCAGGTCTCCATCCTTCCTCCCTCCCTGTCTCCATCCCACAGCTGTCACCTAGATGAGGCCACGTCTTCTCTTGTCTGGATAGCTGCCTGTTTCCCCTGTGTCCACCCAGCAGCCAGAGTCATCTTTTAAAAGCATAAATCAAAACACATCACTCACCTGCTTAACTGCTCCTAGGATTTCCACCCAACTCCCTACACCACCACTTGCACTCATGACAAAATCCTGTCCAGGCAAGCTGGCCTCTGCCTGCCCCTCTGGCTACATGCCCCTCCTCTCTCGCCCTCCAGCCATGCCAGTGGCTCCTCTCCAGGTCAAGGCCTTACACACTCTATTCCCTCCTGCCTCAACACTGTTCCTCCTGCCCTCTACATCCCAGGACCCTTTAGGTCTCGGCACGAACATCCCTCCCCAGAAAGGCCCACCCTGACCACCCTGTCCAGAGTAGGTCCCCATCTATCCATCTCTATCTTAACACCTCATTTTCTCCATAAACCTTTGCATAATGTGTAAATTATTTAATTACTTCGGTTGAGGTATTTCACAGGGTATCCCCCAGCTCCTGGAAAAGCATCTAGTCCACCCTAGAGATCGGAAAGACTGGATGAAGGAAGACAATTCATGTTCATATGGCACGTTTATATGGCACGCAGGCCAGGTGCTACGCCAAGCAATTTATGTGTCTAACTCATTTCCTCTCCCTGACAATCCCATGAAGCGCTATTATTACTCCCATTTTACAGATGAGACTGAGTCCTGAAGAGTCTTGCCCAGGGACACACAGCTAGTTAGTAGTTCAGCCAGGATTTGCACCCAGGCTCCCTGGCTCCAGAGTCCGCAGCAGCCCGGCGCACTAGCAGGAATGAACAGGAGACTGAGCAAATGAATGGATAAATGGAGGGCGGACCAACAAAGGCAGGGCCGAGAGGCTGCAGCAGTAAAGACTGGTGGCTGGCCCTGCTCCCTGCACCTTGCCTTCTCCTGCCATCTAAGCAGTAAGGGACAACCACAGCATGAACAGGCTGGCCAGGAGGCCCTTAGCCCCTACCTCGGGCCACTTCCCCCGTCCTCCCAGCCTCCCCACCCCCACCTCTTAGCCAGCCTCGTCTGTCCTTCTGCCGGCCACCTTGCCCGGATCTTCCTGGTACCATCCAGGCACTCCTGTGCCTTAGCCAGGCGTCCACCTGCAACTATTTTTATGCAATGGCTTTTCAATAATTAATGCCATTCACATCCTCAAACCACTACCTCAACTGGCAATTCTTATACACACTGCCCCATTTAATCCCTTTAAAAGCAAATCTTTTCCCCAAAGGGGAAAGGGAGTGGAGAAAGTGCATTTTATACCTTTTTGTTTAGACCCTTTGAAAAAATAGAACATGGTAGAGGGCGTAGTATTTGGCAGGATTTTTTTTCTTTTGCCACTGAATATTTTGGCTCATCTAACGAAGACTCTTTGCGTTAAAGTAGAATATCAATGGATAAAACTCTATCTTTTAATTTAACCCCATGGATCTCCCTTCCAGCTTTCCTCCCACTCCTTGATAACTTGGACCGGGCACCAAACTAAACATATTTCTGCACAATCATTAAACTCTCAGTTGTGCACAGACTCACTCTGTTTGCGCCTCGCACAATCTCCGCACATCTGCTTTACCACCCAGCTATGGAGCAGAAAGCCAAGGCCCCTAGCCTCGATCCTCCGTGACCTTCAGAAACAAGGTGTGTTCCAAGAGCATTGTGCTTGAGTTAAGTCTCTGACCCCTTTTATTTCTCAAGCACTCAGAAAACATAATTTTTTTACAAGCCTCCAAGAAGAAAAATTCATCTCGGCTCAGTACCCGTAGCACAGTGGTTATTGCACTGGCCACATACACTGAGGCTGGTGGGTTCAAACCCAGCCCAGGCCAGCTAATCAACAACGACAACTGCAACAAAAAAGAGCCAGGTATTGTAGCAGGCGCCTGTAGTCCCAGCTACTTGAGAGGCTGAGGCAAGAGGATCGCTTGAGCCCAAGACTTTGAAGTTGCTATGAGCTATGATACCACCGCACTCTATAGAAGGTAACAAAATGGGACTCAGTTTCAAAAAAAAAAGAAAAAAATTAATTTTACTGGGCAGTGCCTATGGCTCAAAGGAGTAGGGTGCCAGCCCCATATGCCGGAGGTGGCGGGTTCAAACCCAGCCCCAGACAAAAACTGCAAAAAAATAATAATAATAATTTTACTTCCTTTTTTCCTTCTTCTTTTGCAGTTTTTGTCCAGGACTGGGTTTGAACCCACCACCTCCGGTATATGGGGCTGGCGCCCTACTCCTTTGAGCCACAGGCGCCACCCTTTTCTTTGTATTTTTTTAAACATGACTACTAGAAAAATCGAAACTGCATTTGGCCTTGTGTTGTATTTTTAGTTGATAGCACTGTCCGAGACCCCCCTGCAATGATTAGACAAGCAAATGTTCATTCACAGCATCACCCTGCACTTGGGGGCTGCCTCGTACTTCCCACACCCAGCTCCTAACACCAAGGCCAATAAACGTCTTTGCACACTGACCCAGCGAGCCCAGAAGACAGCTCTTCCTCTCTCAGGATTTGAGATCTGGGCTGTGCAACCCCAAAACCCCACCTCAGCTCAGTTTCCAGAGGATGTTGGTGGAGGCACAAGAGAGATGAGGCTCCACCTGTCCCCAGGAAAAGCAAAACAAAGGTGCCAGCAGAGGCAGCTGTGCTGGCCGGCCTGGCCACCTCCCGGCCCACCTGGACAGAATGCAGCACCCTACTTACTCTCCGAAGTCACCACAGCCAGTGTCCAGAGCAGAACCAGGCCAAGGCCCCACCTTGGCGGCGGCATCACTGCCTGGCCAGCCTGAGGGAGCCCCATGCTACCAGCCTCACACTCCAGGGCAGCTCAGTGGCCCTGCAAGGAACCTTCTTCCCAAAGAGGAGGATTCAGCTTCAAGCCTCTCTCCCAGGCCGGGGGGATCAGAGGAAAGGGAGGAGGGGGCTTTCAGGGCAGAGACCCAGCCAACCAGAAGCCTCCAATAAAGTTATCAGCAACCCGCCTCTAGGGAGGACGGAGAGGGCTTCTGACCAATGAGGGGGAAAAAGCCCTTTGCGCCTTGTGAAAAAGAAAAGAAAGAAAGAAAAAAAGTAGCTTGCCTCTTTGAGCCTTGTAAATGGAAATTTCAGAGCGGAAAGAACACAGTCTGGTTGGTTTTTTTTTAATTGCAGTATAATATACATAACATAAAATCGACCATTTTATCCCTTCAGAAGTACACAGTTCACTGGCACTGCACACACACAGGACCTTGGACAACCATCACCACTGCTGAGTTCTGTGGCTTGATGTTTCAGGGGTGGGGAAGCAAACTGGAGGCTGCCTCTGCGGTGCCTTTGGAGACGGCCCTCAGCCCGCAGTGGAGGCCTTTTCAAAACATCAGACCCAAGGCCTCCCCAGAGGGCAAGGAAAGTAATTTGAGAGGCCAGAGGTCTGTCATGCCAGCTCTTGCTGTGTCTTCCCAGACCCCACCGCCATTTCTCGCCCCTCCGCCTACACCTTCCGGTTTTGAAGCACCAGGTGGCTGGGCTCCCAGACCGTGACCTCTTTACCCCATCTGCAGGCTTTGTGGACCAGCCCTACTCATCTGTAAACATGCTTTCTATAAATCACCTTACTGAAATATCATTTATAGCATACAATTCTCCTATGTATACAATTCAATGGTTTTCCATATTTTCAGGGAGGCGTGCAATCACCACTACTACCAATTTCAGAGCATTTTCACTGCCCCAAAAGGAAACCCCAAACCCAGTAAACAGTCACTCCCCTTACCCCCACCCTGGGCCACCACTGACCTACTTTCTGACCTTAAGAATTTGCCTATCTGGCCAGGCAAGGTGGCTCATGCCTTTAATCCTAGCACTTTGGGAGGCTGAGGCAGGTGGATCGCTTGAGCTCAAGAGTTCGAGACCAGCCTGAGCTAAAATGAGACCTTGTCTCTAAAAACTAGCTGGGATGGCTTGGCGCCCATAGCTCAGCAGTTATGGCACCAGCCACATACACCGAGGCTGGCGGGTTCGAACCTGGCCCCAGCCTGCCAAATATCAATGACAAATACAACAAAAAAATAGTCAGGCGTTGTAGCAGGCACCTGTAGTCTCAGTTACTTGGGAGGCTGAGGCAAGAGGATCACTTGAGCCCAAGAATTTGAGGTTGCTGTGAGCTGTGACTCCACAGCACTCTACCCAGGGCAACATAGTAAGACTCTGTCTTTTTTTTTTTTTTTTGAGACAGAGCCTCAAGCTCTCACCCTGGATAGAGTGCCGTGGCATCACAGCTCACAGCAACCTCCAATTCCTGGGCTCAAGCGAGTCTCCTGCCTCTGCCTCCCAAGTAGCTGGGACTACAGGCACC
>CAUYRH010013003.1:50000-74988 GCA_963574655.1 Perodicticus potto | reverse complement strand
AGACAGAACCTCAAGCTGTCACCCTGGGTAGAGTGCCATGGCCTCACAGCTCACAGCAACCTCCAATTCCTGGGCTCAAGCAAGTCTCTTGCCTCCGCCTCCCAAGTAGCTGGGACTAGAGGCGCCCGCCACAACGCCCGGCCATTTTTTGGTTGCAGCCGTCATTGTTGTTTGGTGGGTCCGGGCTGGATTCGAACCCGCCAGCTCAGGTGTACGTGGCTGGCGCCTTAGCCCATTGAGCCACAGGCGCCGAGCCAACTTTTCAGCTTTTAAAAATGGTCAGTAGTCCTTACCTCCCTGTCACTCACCTCTATTGTCGGAGTAAGAAGTTTTTCCCACCATCCACATCAAACTCCTTTTTTACACTACATAATTGGAAATTTCTCATTTATACATTCCTTTTTTAGTGTTGCCTTCCTGTCCAGTTCCCTGGGATGAGACTTACTTTCCAAATTAGGTACCACCCTCACTTTTAATTTTAATTAATAGATGCTGACCCATCTCGTTCTGCCTCATCCTTTCCCAAGCCATCAAAGACTCATCACCCTGACCCATTCCACCAGAACAAGTAAATCTTTACTAAAACTCCCTCAATTGCCTCCTACTCTCTAATTCTTGTTAAACTACACCCTGATTACCAAAAACCTATTTGCCTTCACATGGACTGACCTTACCTCTTAAACTTCTTTCCAACTTACTTAAACTGTATTCCCCCAAGGATTTCGTGACAGCCTCCACTTATTTAACCACACATTATTATGAGACCGCCAATCCTATGATCCCTCTCCTTCAACCTTAGTTGAATATATCAATGACTTCCTACTCTATAGTCCCACCTTACATAACTCTAAACCAAACATCTGTTCCCTCCTAAACTTCCTTACAGATAGGAAGTATTGTCTCTCCCTCAAACATTCAATTATTCCAACAAAAAGTCACCTTAATGTCCTTTTGTCTCCAGACTTCAAAGCTATTACCACAGATTAAAAAAGCCTTCTTCGCAACTTTCCTCTACCCACCACAAAACAAAAACTCCTCTCCTTTTTACAATTAACTAAATACTTCAGAGTATAAATTCCCAACTTTTCTCTCCTAACTACTTCTTACTCAAAGTGACCCTCATGAGCCTCTCCTAACCTCCATTTCTACTTCTTTTAAATCTCTACAACGTTCTTTATTAGAAGCTCCAGCCCTCCACCTCCCTGATCTTTCTCGCCACTTCCTCCTATATGTCATAGAAAACTGTGAGTTTACTCTCAGTGTGCTTAAACATCAGCTAGGCCCCACCTTTGCTTCAGTTGCTTATCTCTCAAAACAGATCACACTGTTCAAAGTTAGGCCCCTTGTCTCAAGACGTTAGCAGCCACAGTTACTCTAATACAAGAATCAAAGAAACTCACTTTCAGTTCCCCTACTACTATCCTATCCCCTCATTCTCTATCCAATCCTTTAACATACAAATGTCTTCAAACCCTACCACCACGCCATATCCTTAACTTTCAAACCTCTCTCTTATCTAACCCATTATTATCTTGTAATACATATCCCACACTAAATCCTACATCCCTCTTACCTACTCCCTCTGACTTGTCACCCACTCACAATTGCCTTCAAACACTATACACTCTTCTCCCTTACCTCTCCAACATACAAGAAAGACCATGCAGCATATATGGCTGCTCTCCAAAACTCGTCTTCTAACACCTCCTCTCACCCCTTACTTGTTTCTACTCCTATTGTTACTACAGTAATGAAATGAATCAACCTCCCACTTGTGACCTCCTCATCTATCTCCACAAGTTACTTCACCCCAACTCTCAGACTTTAATACAATTCCTCAAAACTTTCTTTCCTCTCTCACAAATACATTCAAAGTTTCTAAAATCTACCAGCACTCCAATCCATCAACAAAGTCTCACCTTCCACACTTTCCAACTCACCAAGCTAAAAAAAAACTTCTTCCTAAAACAAACTAACAACTTAATTTCACACACATGCCTAATATCAAACATTATAAATACCTCTTAATATTAGTAAATACCTTCTCAAGTTAAAGCCTTTCCTATTACAAACAAGAAAACTACCACTATTGCCTCTATCATATTCAAAGACATTATTCCCCACTTTAAAATTCTTTACAATCCAACAATAGACCTGAATTCACATCCACCATTTCTCAAACTTTAACTAAAGCCTTAAATATCCCATGACACTTCCATATTCCTTTCCATCCTTAATCTTAAGAAAAAGTTAAAAAGTCTAACAAATCTCTAAAATCTACCTTAACCAAACTTTCACTCAAACTTCACTTACATTAAATCACTCTTCTACCCCTAATACTTCTACGCCTACATTCCTTACCAAAAAAACCCTCCAACCTCTCTCCTTTTAAGTTAATGTTTTTTCTTTGTTAATAAGTCTAAAATCATCACTAATGAAGTCCAATCACTCCAAAAAGCCTCAAACTAAGAAAAAACAACATAAATCAGAGTCATCAAGTTTCTCCTCTTAGTTCACTCAAAACCCACTCTAAGTTACACTTCTACCCTTCCTCACATCTATAATTATCATCCTTAAACTAATGGCTATGACTCCATACATAACTCGTTTTTTTCAAACTCACCTCTCAAAGTTGTCTCAACAAGTAACTACGCAGTTAATGCTCCAAACCTGCACCCCAAATACAACTCCCAACTTACAACAAGAAACTATGCTTCATGAATAGACTACACTCTACTCCAGGCCATAAGACTTTCCTGAACACCACTTCTAAACAGCCACTGCTTACATCCTCCCAACTAAAAATCATAATCACCCTCTAGTTGGCCAATTAAAAACTACGTGTTGCTCTCAGGAAGAAGCAGCTACAGAAGAGAGAACTCAAAGTCCCCTATCCCAAGGCCAACCCTCTATTTTTAACATATCAAGAAGGGAGGAATGTTAGATAATTGCAAAACTTCATCTCCCTATCCGGATTACCCACTGAAAAGTTCAAATTTATGGCCCGCTCCCTACGCTCTTCTCGCCAGAGCAGTAACACCTTTTTGGCTATTCTACCATCCCATCACCCTAACTGAACCTATATAAGGTACCCTTGTCTTTTGCTCTCTCTCTTTCCCCTTCTCCCCCACCCCTGTGTGTCTCGTGTCTCTCTCTCTCTCTCCCCCCCCTTCCTCTCTCTACCTTCTCTCCTCTCCTCTCTTCCCCCGTTTCTCTCTCTCTCTCCTCTCCTCCTTAATGCTGCTCTGCAGCATCCCCCGCCAATTAAGACCTTTCATACAAGCCATGGTGTTCTGTGAGGTTTATGCAGGTCAAGTGCCTCCCTTTCAGTTAATGTCTCCTAGTATTTTTTTTTTTTTGGTCTAGTTCGTTTTTGCTTATTTATTTATTTATTTTTGTAGAGACAGAGTCTCACTTTGTTACCCTTGGTAGAGTGCCGTGGCATCACACAACTCACAGCAACCTCCAACTCCTGGGCTTAGGCGATTCTCTTGCCTCAGCCTCCCAAGTAGTTGGGACTACAGGCGCCCGCCACAACACCCAGCTATTTTTCTGTTTTGCAGTTCAGCAAGGTCAGGTTTGAAGCCAGCACGTTCGGTATATGGGGCCGGCGCCCTACTCAGTGAGCCACAGGCGCCGCCCAATGTTTATTTATTTTTTTAATTTAATTTTTTTTTTTTTTTGAGACAGTCTCCAGCTGTTGCCCTGGGTAGGGTGCTGTGTCCTCACAGCTCACAGCAACCTCAAACTCTTGAAGCGATTCTCTAGCCTCAGCCTCCCAAGTAGCTGGGACTACAAGTGCCCACCACAACGCCCGGCTAATTGTCTTCTAGTATTTTTTTTCCTTTTTTTCTTTTTTGAGACAGAGCCTCAAGCTCTCACCCTGGATAGAGTGCCGTAGCATCACAGCTCACAGCAACCTCCAATTCCTGGGCTCGAGCGAGTCTCCTGCCTCCGCCTCCCAAGTAGCTGGGACTACAGGTACCCACCACAATGCCCGGCCATTTTTTGGTTGCAGCCACCATTGTCGTTTGGCGGGCCTGAGCTGGATTCGAACCCTCCAGCTCAGGTGTACTTGGCTGGCGCCTTAGCCCGTTGAGCCACAGGCGCCAAGCCTGTCTTCTAGTATTGATGTGCTTCTTTTTATTTCTCTGTACTTATACTGTGGATTCTCCTTTATGAAGTTGATTACTGTATTATTTGATACTCAATGGAATTCTGATATTCAAAATGGTTACATAACTTTGTGAACTGTGGCTTTTAGTCTGGCGAAGTGTCATTTTTTGCTGTTCCTCAGGATTTAGAGTCTAAACCCTGACTTGTGTCATATCAAGATCTGAGCACACCTGCGTCCCAAGTCTGAGTCGGCTCCACCCACCCCGAGCCTGCGCGCCGGGATCTCACTCAGAGAGTGACAGAATTGAGCGCTGCCCAGAGCGGTAGCCCTCTGCTCCAGGACTGAAACCATGCGCTCTTCGCGGAGAGTTGTGGGACACGTAGTTCGGCCCGCGCCGTCTGTCCCTTCGCCTCTACACGTGACGCACTTCCGTCCGCGCCACACTCCCTGCGGTAATTGGTATGCACTTCGGGGGCTGTTTCCGGTTCGGACTCAGAAGCTAGCAGCTGGGCGAGGGGATTCCTTGTTTGAGTCTCTATGGCTGTGGATGTACGAAGTTATCTGGCCAAGAGCATCCTGGGCCGACCGGAAACTTGACTGGCTGACAGTCCGGGTAGCGGACCGAGCCAAGCTGGCTTCGATCCCTCTCACGTAAGGGAAATCTATCTACCCTATTCCTTGTGTCAGGCCGGGAAGTCGCCGGCCACTCGCGGTTCGTGCTGGGGAAGAGCTAAGGTGGCCGTGTCCCTGCGAACAGCTGACAGCTCAGCCCCGGCACCATTTGGTGCTGGTGCCTGCACCTCTGAGGAGGGCGTGGCGGGGACGCTGCCTCCGGCACGGGTCACTCCTCACAGCCCACGGTCCTGCACGCCCAGGCGGTGCACACGAAACCCGGCGCGGGATGGCCAGCAGGTTCGGGACAGCTTCGTGTTGGGTAACTAGGCACTTTTTCTCACTTTTTAAAAGCTGGCACGACACTGAGAGTCGGCATGTTCATCTCTTCAGGATCACATCCAGGACCTGAACTCACACATTTCCCATCCCCGCCCCCACCCCGGGTCTGTGGGCCTCCAGATACACGTTCCTTCTGGTATTTTGAGTCCAGTGTCCTGTCCTTCAGTAGTTACCCTGTATTTTATTGCCAGCTTGGAACCCTGAACTTTTGAGAGTCCTTTTTAAGGTAATGCTCATGCTCTTTCATCATTTTGTGTTTTCTGCACATAGTTGTTTCCTTATGCAGTCTGTTAGGAGTTTATTAAGGTATATATACCGTTCTCGTTTTTCGTTTGCCCGAAGGCTTATTTACTGTCTTTGTGTGCTGGACCCTTTGTGCTGGCAAGGATAAATTGTGTATGTCCCTTGTTTTAGAGGAGCTTTGGTCTGGCCTGGGAGGAGAGTAAGTAATTAAGTGAACTATGGGCGCAATTACAGGTGCAAAGGGAAGGAGAGGAAGCTAGGAGAGGAACTTGAAGGTCCAAGGAGAAAGGAGACATCTGTGGGGAGGGCTGCGCCAGTGCATCACCTGCATGAAGTGAATGAGAGGGGAAACTCTATACTGATTTCATTGTCCAACCCATCGTGCTTGGTGTTGGTGAAGTTTCTCAGACTAGGAACGCTATTTTGAGAGGTGTTCTGGAAAGGACTTTCTCAGGTGTGGACACACAGTGCCTATATTTGAGTTTATGACTAATGTGGAAATATACAGATTAAAAGCACCTATATATTGGAGGAAGCTCAGGCTGTGACCGACTAGAGCCCTGAAGAGGACCAAGGAGAGGACTCGGATTAATGACAAAAATAGGACATCGGGTGAAGAAGGACTGAAGTGCTAGAGAAGTTGGAGAAAGGAGAAGTGGATCGCTCCCTCCTCCTCTAGATTGAGAAAAAAGGCTCGAGGCCCGTAGCTTAGCAGTTTGGGCGCCGGCCACATAACACCCAAGGCTGGCAGTTTAGAAACCAGCTCGGACCTGCCAAACAACAGCAACAATTACAACAACAACAAAAAAATAGCCTTGGAGGTTGCTGTGAGCTGTGATGCCACGGCACTCGACCCAGGGTGACAGCTTGAGGCTGTGTCTCAAAAAAAAAAAAAGAAATGCGCATTTCTGAATTCTTTCATTTTAAAGAACATAGTACAAATTTCCATAATAAAGCGTCTCCCCTCTTGTGCCTGTGGTAGGCTGTTCCATGGTGTCAGATATGTTTCGACTTTGATAAAAATGTATGTGAGGGTCAAGATCGTCTCTTACAAGTTCACACTTCTATTTAATAACTTGCCTCAATGTGAAAAGACACCCCCATCCTATCACAGCTCCAGGAAGGATTAAGCACGGCCATCCCATGTCCGGCTGTGCACCACACATGTCCTTGTTATTCCTTATTCTGTCCATCCAGGAGAAAGGCCAAAGGGGACGCAGAGTACAGATCTTGTTAGGCGCAGCCTCTGACACCATCACTATCAATTGTCTTTTCCCGGAGCTGATCATCACCCCAATTATCTAGTGTCCAGCCTACCTGATAGGCTTTTGCAAACTATAACTCTTCTGTCGATGAGCATGGAATAATGACAACCAGGGCAAATGGACAGAATAGGAAAGAGAGAAACTCAGAGGTAAAACACACAAGTGTATCTCTGCACAGTAGAGTCCCACAATATGCTTTTGGTACCAAGTAATTCAACATAATATATAGCCAATGGCTTCTTCTGCGGGCTTATTGAGATTATGCTAATATGCTAAGTAAATTAGATAGAGCTGTTGGCTTAAATGTTTTTCCCATTTTATCATTTCAATTGAAAGATACCCAATATTAAAAAACATTGCAACGCGCCAAAGGAGCATAAATATATAGACTTTTTCCTCAAATCACTGCATTTGTAATTTATAGTAAAAACAATCTTAAAGTTAAATGGGGATACTTTATTTCAGGGAAGACATATTTTTCCAAAAGATTCCAATTGAAATTCAATTTTAAATTAAAATCACGAATCCAAGAGAAAAGCCAAATACTCTCCTTAAGTATGTTGAGGCATCTTAACAGTATATATCTTTTAGCCATCCACAGTTCTACACAACAGGAGAAAATAGATTTTAGTACAATATTAATTGAAGTTTTGCCAGAGTGTGGTTCAGGAGGTTAATTTGAAAAGACTACATTACCAATATATTTATAGCATTTAAATAAATTAAAATTACACTTCACACATCAATAACGCAGCTGTTAAATAATATTTTTATTCTATGTAAATCCCATCCATTCATCTCGGTTGTATAATAAATGACCATAATTACAGAGCTTCATTGGAAGGAAGGTCATTGGTAACCCTGTAATTCCTCATTGGTGTAAAGAGAGAAAACAGAACTGTTTGTGATGAATGTATTCAACCTTTGCATACGTTGGGACTTGGCACCATGCATTAAAATGCAGTCAGAAATTAAGTTCTTCACTTCCACAGCATTTTTAATCATTGGTGTTGATTTTTTTTTTGTAACTAGGGTCTCACTCAAGTGCTCCTCTTGGGCTGCAGATATGATTGTGTACACACACACACACACACACAGGCAAATGTGTGCACACAAAAAGAGCGTGCCTGGCAAAGCCAGCCTGCCCTCCATCACATAAATCCAGTTGAAGGTTTTTCCCTATAAATAATCTCCTTAATTTTTAATACTTCATCTCACTTCTGCGGGGAGACACAATCTTCACATTTTCTCCAACTGCAGAGTTCCAAATGTGAATAAAGTCCTGCCCCTCATTTCCAGAGGAGCTCCCCGTCTCTATTTTCAGGTCGCCAGGGAAGGCATTTAGTAATTGTTTTCCCCTTGAAGAATCTTTAGTCGTGGCCTGGAAGAGCTGTAGTTCTCACCTGGTTCCTATTCTTCTTTAATGCAAAGACGAAGCCTGTTTTTCTCAGAGGGACTAAAGATGCACAGAAGTGAGTGTGAACGTTCAAAGTCATGGACCAGGGCGGCGCCTGTGGCTCAAAGGAGTAGGGCACCAGCTCCATAAACCGGAGGTGGTGGGTTCAAACCCAGCCCCGACCGAAAACCGCAAAAAAAAAAAAAAAAAAGTCATGGACCAGTGACAAATAGATCACAGATAAGGTAGGGAATTAAGACATTAACAAAGATGGCTCAGTTTAATTTATCTGTAGTCCCTGAGTCCTTCTAACCCTAAAGACTGTACAGTTCCCGTCCTTACCTCCTTACCAGGAGCAGACAAGGCTTGGGCTTTGCATATGAGAGCAAATGACTGTTAATTCCTAAGGACAAGAATACCAGAGTGAGCAGCATTCCCTATGTGCACCATAAGGGCTTGTAATTGAAAGGTCTGCAGAATAAAGGTTTCCAAGCAGAGGGAATTCCTTTTAATGAAGCTTGGATTTAGTCCCATTATTCTAATAAAGTGTAATCAATTGGTGCAGACAGTCTGAAGGTCTACTTCAATCTCTGATTAGATCTTGGTTGTTTTTAAGGCCACGGGCACCAGGAAGGGAAACACAAGTTAATAGGCTTTCAGTCAGCGATACACACTTCCTGAAGGGAGCTGGAGTTTGAAGGAGGGCAATTTGGAAGCTGTCTTAGCATAAATCTAACACAAGGCTCTGTGGTCCAGGGGGAACCAGGCCCTCAGCATTCCCCAAGACAAGCTTCGAGCCGATTCTACTCTTAATCCAATTTACTCAGCTGAGTAAGTCCCACTGCTTCAGCTTGCCCACAAATTAAAATCCAGCTTCATAAAAACACCTTGAATTTGGAAGGTATTGGCTGGCCCACTAGACTTGAAACTTCATTTATTCTGGCTAACTTCTCAATTATCTTCCCAGCAGTGGAGATGTGTAAAAGTGCAAAAATCAATAGGGTTCTATTCCCATTCTATTGGAAAGGGAAAAATTAATGAGATAGGACACTCTCTTAATCAGAAATAAATGTTTTAATTCAGATAATGACATAGTTTTCCCTCGCTGAAGGATGACAAATGCCGGGCTGCGCCCCCAGCAGAAGCAGTTTCAATTTTATTGTAAATATAAAAGGTATTGATCGGTGAGATGTACAAACCCCATTGCTTACAAAAGCCATTCAGGGGGACTGGGAAAACTATTAAGCACTGGGTTAGGAATCAATAAACAACCCTGAAATGTAGCAGAGGTCGCCCCGGGCTTTGTGGCATCTTTGAAAGCAAAGTGGCAGGAATAGTGACAGAAATGTCTCTTGTGAAACAATGTTGGGGATGAAGAGGGTCAGATGTTTAATCTCTTCTGTGGTTTGACAGGTCCCGGGCACAGAACTAATGTAGTCTTTCACGGCTGTCTTTGATTTAAATACATGCTGATTCATCCCCTTGCTGACAACTGTATTTATTGGCAGCAGGGCGCCTAAACGTATTGGCAGGGAAGAAATCACGGTGCGTTTCAGAACATAGAGCAGGCATGTTTATGTAAATGGGCCACACCTTGATTCCCCTTCTCCCTTTTCAGGGAAAAAACACACACTGAAACTTGTTTTAATCACACGGACAGATGGGACTACAGCCTACCGCTCGGAACCTCCTATTAGAGCAATTACGGGGAAAATGGCCGAGCAGGAAGTATTCTTTGTAACAGCTGACTAAATGTAATATTTCTCCTTTTGGAGTTTTAATTTTAATGCTTGCTTTAAATTCAAATGTAGTTTAGGCTTCCTTTTCTCACGTTTTTTATCATGGATTAACATATTCAACAGTCTCAGACCACCCTCTTTTCACATGTAGTATCTGGGGGCAAAGAGATTATAATCAATCACCACCTTCTCTCCAGTCTGCCTCCTCCAACCCGTTAGGTAGTTTTGAAACTAGATGATGATGCCCAGATTAGAGACTATCCTTATACTGGTGAGTGAAATTGGGTTGAATCCTTATAATGTCAGGATAGTCATTGAACTAAAACACACATTTTATTGCCGAAAATGCTGGCCAAGAAATACTCGGAGTTGAGAGAAATCACGCAAGGGGAGAGATTCGGTGCATGTGGGTGGAATCCGATTTTTCTAATAAGACATTGATTTGGAAGGTTTAAAGCTGAGTATTGAAACTTTCAACAACATCATTTCTGAAGCAGAGAGAGACAAAGCCCCTGTCCCCCAAAACGCTAGGAGCAGCGTCCTGTGTTGCCCGGGACTCTGCTCCCTCTCAACCTGGGCTGATTATGAGATTGGCGGGGGTCAGGCCGCCCATCAGCAGGTGACGTCTCCGCCACCGAGGATTCCAGTTTCATCTCACCTCAGATATTATGTCAGTTTCATGTCATTTTCATCCCTGAGAATGATTTGAGAGCCCTCCTTGTCCCCTGTTATTGCGGTCACTTGACCTCAGATGGAACTTCTGTCGAATACCATCATTTTAACAAAGCTGCGGAGCCGCTCTCGCCTAGCTGGGGCTGACCTTTCCAGCCTGCCGCTCCCCAATCGGCTCTGACGGCGGATTTTACTGCCCCCTCCATTCCCCACAAATGAATGTTAAGGCCTCAATGAATTGGTTCACATTTGGAAGTTATAGTTTTTCATCTCCATGAGCATTTTTAAAATGGATTCCTCCTCCTCTTCGTGTTTGGTCTGTGGGGCTGGTATTTTTCTTTTTGCATCTGGATGCTCAAATGTGAAAAACTACTTTGTGCTTAAAAACGATATCGTAACCCCCTCTCATGCCAATTCTGCATCGCGCACCTAAAACAGACGGTACAGCTTAATTTCCTGCCTGGGAGATGTGCTCCCCGTTCCCTGCCTCCTCGTCCCAGGCCCTTTGTCCTTTTAGCATCTTAAAAGTTATTCTTAAATTTACAGTGAGAAGGAAGGAAATCGGGTCACTGTGATTTTAGAACTCCCTCCAACTAGGACCCATGTCCTCATTTCTGGGCCGCTGGGCCCGTCCTAGGAACTCCGAGAAGGGAGGCCCACCCGATGCGCCACATTGCAGAAGCAGCAGCGCAGGTCAGGGGGCAGGGAGCTCATCCCAGTTTGCAGAGCAGAGTCAGATGCGAAACAGGGGCCAGAACCTCTGCTTCCCAAGTCACTCCCCATTTTGGGCCCACCTGACACCACCATCAACACTGTTTGAAGCTTAAAAGGCCTCCGCACCTCACCATTCTGGGTCAGCATATTATGAGCACCTGGACAGTGCCTGGTGTCGAAAACAGGCTGGCGAACTTTCTTTTAGATTTTGCCATCCACACACAGTATCTCTCACCCATTCTCCTGCTCATGTGTGTATACAACCCGTCCTTGGCTTCTGAGTTGCATAAAAATAGGTTGCAGGTAGATTTGGCCTGAGAGCCATAGTTTTTGACTGATCCGTGGACCAGAGATGCCGAATACACATTAGCTGATGGTCACGGTGATGCGTGCCGGGGGTAACTGCTCACTTTAGGATCAAATACAGGTTTTAGGGAAAGTACTTCCCACTCGTAGGCACTTGACAGGCGTGAATACTTATTCTCACCTCCCCCACCCCCGGGGGAAGCTTAGAGCAGGGGCCAGTTTGAGAACACACCTACCTGAACAACAGTGTTGCCCAAATCACAGCTTTCCATTTTCTTTTTGAACCATGTGGAATTGCTGCAATTGGAACATTTTTCATGTACACAAATGACAAATTCTGTGGCCGAACCTGTACCAAGGTGTTCCCAGACCCCTCAAACAGGTTCACGTGTGAATCTCAGGTGATGAACCACTGCTTTGAGTCAGGGAGTGTTGCTGACTGTGTTCCTAATCCAGGGAGAGGCGTTAAGAGGCCAAATCCATCTCCCTGGGCAGCGGGGTCAGCTGGGATTGGCAACTGAGGGCCTTGTCCATTTCTGTACCACAAAAGTGGGGTCTGGAGGCCCGCTGGGCATTCCACCCACCCTGCCCTGCCCCCAGCTCCCTGCAGACTTCTCAGCTTATCATGAATATCCAGCTATCATTAGGCCTTTGCAGTGAGTTTGAATCCCAGGATGTAGAAGCAGGAGTCTGAGAATGGAAATGAAACTGGTGACGTGTGGGAAATCAGGGCAGATTTTGACCCCATGGCAGGTGTATAATTGATTAATAACTTGACTTTCTGATCTCTATACCTTGGAGGAGGCCCCATGCGGGTCCCACTAGCTCCCTGAATCAGATTGTCCTAATGCAGTGGTTCTCAGCCTTCCGAATGCCTCCTGATGCCACCACCCTTTAATACATTTCCTGATGTTGTGGTGACCCCCAACCACAAAATTATTTTTGTTGCTACTTCATAACTGTGATTTTGCTATTGTTATGAGTTGTAATGTAAATATCTGATATGCAGGATGTATTTTCATTGTTACAAAGGGGTCGTGACCCACAAGTTGAGAACCGCTGTCCTAATGGATCCCCTTAAGTCATAGCATGTCACTTCAAAGACCAAATCCCTTGGTTTTAGGAATCCTTCCTCTGAGACATTAGATTTTCCAGACTATCAGTTGGGAGAACTCTGAGATTCTTCAAGGGTCCATCATTCAATTCATGTTTATTTGGCATCTACAAGATACCAAGTACTTTTAGATCCAAATTAGGTATTCTTCATGACAAGTAAGCTCTAACAAAAATTCTTCAATTGATGCAAATAAAAATTCCTATCCTCTTGGGACAAATTTATACTGCACAGCTCAGGTAGTGACTCCTATTCTCTCTGTCACCTTCTCTACAATTCGACTGTTTTCTCTCTGGGCTTCAGGCTCCTTCTCTTGCTGCTTGGATGTCAGGTGGGCTCTCCGCCTGCTGTGCTTCCAAGCTGGGGTGGGGACCAGTCTCCCTGTGGTGTGGGTTTGCAGCATAAGCCCCACCACATACCCCCCAAACCCTGCCCCTTTCTCTAATGAGGTCTTGGGTCTCCATGTTCCCTCTCCTTGCTGAGGCTGAACTTTCAGGGCAGTGCCACATTTGAGGCTTCCTTGTGCACATTCCAGTAAGAAACTAAAGAGGCTGCCATAAATACTGCCAATCGCATTTGATAAATAGATTGAGCAACATAGAGTGTGCATGTGTGCGTGAGTGCGTACATACATGGGTGCATGCATGCGTGTGTGCATCTGTGTGCATGCTGCATGCATGCGTGTGTGCATGCATCTGTGTACATGTGTGCCTGCGTGCGTGTGTGTGCATCTGTGAACATGTGTGTGCCTTTGTGGGTGCATGTGTGTGTGGGTGCATCTTTGTGCATGCGTGCATGTGTGCATCCATGTGTGCGTGTTTGTGCATCTGTGCATATGCATGCATGTGTGTGCGTGTGTACATGTGTTTGCATGTGTGTGCACATCTGTGTGCATGCATGCATGTGTGCATGCTGTGTGCATCTGTGTGCATGTGTACATGTGTGTGCATGCATCCATGTGTGTGTGTTTGTGCATTTGTGTGTACGTGCATATGCGTGTGTGCGTGCATGCATGTGTGCATGTGTGCATGTGTGCATGCATCTGTGTGCATGTGTGCATGCATCTGTGTGCGTGAGTGCATGTGTACATGCATGTGTGTTCGTGTGTGCATGTGTGCATGCATGCATGTGTGCATGCATCTGTGTGCGTGAGTGCATGCATCTGTGTGCGTGTGTGCATGTGTGCATGCATGTGTGTGCGTGAGTGCATGCATCTGTGTGTGAGTGCGTGAGTGCATGCATCTGTGTGCGTGTGTGCATGCATCTGTGTGCGTGAGTGCATGCATCTGTGTGCGTGAGTGCATGTGTGCACACATGCATGCATGCTTGCAACTGTGTGAGTGCTGGAGAAGACAGTTTAGACACAATCCTCTCTGGAATCTAAAAAAATGGAACAAATTATCTTCAAATTACCTTCCATTTCCTGTGCTGTGTCCTACATGTCTGAGCCGTCTTGCCGCGTGGAAGGTGTTGTGTGGAGCGACATTTACTCCTCTGGGGAGGCAGGATGATGTGGGTAGAAAGAGCACGGGCTTTGACTTCCTGGGTTGAATCCCAGCTCCCTAACCCTCTAGCTGTTCTGTCTTAACTTTTCTTAGCCTTTGTTTTCCCATCTGTAAAATGGGGATGGTAACATTCCTTTAAGGAATGTTGCAAGAACTGAAGAAAAAAAGTCTATAAAGCAGCATCTAGGCACTTAACAAATCAGAGGTACTATGAAAAACAGAAACCACAGCCAAGTTTTAAAGAGTTGGATGTTATTTTTGCTCCTTGACACTCAATCTTCCTAAAAAGATAAATTAGGAGTTAGTATTAACCATCTAGAAACTTCTGTAAGTGGATGTCTGGAAGCCACTGAGAGGTGAGGGGCCACATATGAAGCACAAGGCTTGCTTGGGTAGAGCAGTTCAGGAAAGCTGGGCAGACTTGGGTAACAGCTGCACCTCATTAAGACTGATGGGGTCAGGATGGCAGGTTGGGGGTGGGATGTGGCAGGGGTGCCAAGGCTGCAGGTTGAAGGGCCTCCAGCCCCCTGCTGGAAGATGAGACTCTACCCAACAGGTCTTGGGAGGCATTTATGACTCCCCACCAACTGCCCTCCTTGTTTCTGTAGTGTTCAGTGATAAACTACTTGAAGTCAACACACTTTTCTAGTAGGTCTGAGAACATGCATATGATATTGCCTGTTTTAAAATGAGGAGGATTTTGTACAAAGCCAACAACATAATACTAGCCCTTGTGTTCTTTGGTATAAAATGATGTTTTAAATTTCACAGAATCATAAAACAGAATGTGAGAGATGGAAAAGGATTTAGGCAGCACCTTCTCTCTAACACCTTTGCTTTCTCATGAGAAAACTGAGGCCCAAGAAATTCACCCTGGGTGAAATCACAGCACAAGGGCCCCACAGAAGGCTTCACGGTTACTCCTTATCACATGTCTCTTCTGCTCCAAGCATCGTGCTGGGCACTGCACCTGCACTGCCCTTCCCAGCAACAGGGACCCTGTCGCCCATTACCCAGATGAGTAAACTGAGGTGCAGAGATGTCCGAGTGCACACAGCGAATTCTGTAGTGATCAGATTCACTTTCATCTGCGTTCTAATCGCCATCCGACATGGTGACAGAGCTAGCACTGGGACCTGGAGCCGGCGATCCTCCCCCAGCCGAATTTGCCACCTGTCCACGTTCTCCACAGTTGATTCCTGAGTTCGTCCCCACCAGCACTGAGTTGATCCCCAACGAGCTGTTTTTACAACCCACACCTTTGTAGGGTGTTGGTGCTGAGAGTTTCCACTGAAGAGTCTGTGCAGGGATTTTATTGGAGTGTTCATTATCTCTTCACAGAGGACCCCACTTCTGAGGAACCCTGGGAGAAATTCCTGCCTGGGCTCCGTTCAGGATCGAGTGGGCTTCTTCTAAGCATCCGGCCTGTGGGCAGCTTGTCTCCCGGATGCTGCCAACGGTGTGACTGGGGGGGTCTCCTTTGCTTTGGTCATCAGCATTCTCACAGCCAGAGTGAGGCCCACCCAGAAGACCAACGGAACTTCACGGCGTGGGTGGCAGATCCCCAGTCTTAGATTTCTTTTTTCTCATCTATTTATAATTTGTTTCTCCCTGATCTGATTTATGTAACCTGGCATTGTTTTCAGAATAAAGAGATGTTTTACATAACTAAAACAGAAATTTTAATTCCATGTTGACCCTCTAAATTGTTTGGCAAAACCCAGTATCGGTTTCACACTGCACAATTCCCCCATCAATCCTGGCAGAGAGAAGAAGAAGCGAAGTTATAAGCTCCTTGCTCAGAGCAATCACCCTGGGAGCACCGTGGGACCCAGGTGGGGACATCCAGGAGATGGAACAGTTCCCCGCTGTCCCCTCCAAATGAACTAGGATGCGGAATCCATCCTACCTAATTAAGGAGTGCCTGCAAGCAGAGCCCTTTTCTTGATTTACAAACCCTCCTCATCATCACTTATGGTGCACTGATATGTGAAGACAGAGAAGACAGACACTTAAGGGAAGATGGGTATTTCCTTAGATGACATTGGTGAGGGCAAGTGTCACCTTCACACAAGCATCTCCACTCAGATGGCTTGTTAAGAGGTAGGCAGCAGCAGCCGGAACATGCTGCGCTCATTGACGGAGACGAGATACTGTCGAGAGCCCACATTGCTGCAAAACTCAAGGGCAGGACACAGGCCAGGTGAGCCCGGCGGTGTGTCTCCTACACTGGCGGAAGGCAGGCCTGCCCTGTGGAACTGGGGAAATCCAACTTCATTCACACTTTCTGTCCTGTATTCATCCATTCCTGTATTTGTTTGACAAACAGTTACTGACTGAGTCTTTGCTGGAGTCTGGAGATAGAAGAACAGGCGAAGTGAACATGGTCCCTGGCCCTGCAGGAGACGTGGGCATAGTGGGGGCAGAAAAAGAAAGCACTCCCAGAAACATACAAGAGAAAAGTATCACCTTGGTTTTTAAAAAAGGGAAGGATATGGCTCGGCGCCTGTGGCTCAATGGGTTAAGGCACCAGCCACATACATCTGAGCTGGCAGGTTTAAATCCAGCCCCGACCTGCCAAACAACAATGATGGCTGCAACCAAGAAATGGCCGGGCCTTGTGGCGGGCGCCTATAGTCCCAGCTACTTGGGAGGCAGAGGCAGGAGACTCGCTGGAGCCCAGGAATTGGAGGTTGCTGGAGGCTGTGATACCACAGCACTCTATCCAGGGTGACAGCTTGAGGCTCTGTCTCAAAAAAATAAATAAAAATAAAAAAAATAAAAAGGGAAGGATAAACATTTTGAAATCCAGTTGGCTTGAAGATTACTGGAGGTAGGGTGGGGAGTAGACAGAGAAAGATTTTCTCTTCAGGGTAGACAAACTGTGATTAACATCTTAGAAGAAGGAAACTGACTCTTCCACAGAGACCTTACACTCCCTGAGTGAGAAAAAAATAGGTCACTCTTCTGCCAGCTTTTTAAAAAAAATTTCTTTCTTTATTTATTTATGTATTTATTTTTGAGATAGGGTCCCACTTGGTCGTCCTCAGTAGAGTGCTGTGGTGCCATAGCTCACAGCAACCTCCAACTCCTGGGCTCAAGCGATTCTCTTGCCTCAGCCTCCCAAGTAGCTGGGACTACAGGTGCCCGACACAATATTCTGTGAGTTCCTCAGGGCAGACACCTCCCAGGTCTCAGGCAGTGCCTGGGCCTCGCACAGGTGTGGATGCAGTGAATGCTTGTTGACTGGATGAAGAAGTGCAGGGGTCATGGCCATGGCCCCCCACGCCCAGTCTCTCCTTACAACTATTATGATCTCCGCATATATATTCTTATTCTTAACGTAGTTTTTATCACCCTTATTTTACAGATTGAGGAAACGGAAGCTCAGGCAGGTTATGGAACTCACTCCAAGTCCCAGAGTGAGAAATTGGCAGTCTGGGGTTCCACGCCTTTTAGTTCGGTCCGTACTGCCTCCTTTGGGGCAGGAGTGGAAAATTATATTGGATAGGACAAAGGTCAAAATATGCAGTCGAAGTCAAACTCGATAATATGTATGTGATAATACATGCCTCTTGGGGTTCAAAAAACCAAGAAACACAGCACATACAAAGTACCCAAAATAAATCTGACCTATTGAAAGTTCTCAAAAATGGTAAAATTATTATTTTTTAACCTTTTGTTTGTGTATGTGTTTAATCCCAGCTAGATTAGAAGCTGCTTGAGGGTAGGGGCCTTGAGTGACACTTTTCTTTTTCCCTCCTCACTGTTTCTTTGCAAAGATTTGTTACTGACAGCGGCTAAGAGTGTGGCACTCAGGTCCGGCTGGAGGGCTCCTGTCCGCTCCACCAGCTCCGAGAGCACAGGCAGCTGCGCCCACCTCACCATGCCTCAGTTTTCTCACCAGTAATTAGTAACTACCCAATAGATTACTGTCAGGATTGGCTGAAATAGTATATACAATTTAGCCTGGTGCCTGCCACAAAGTAATTTTGAATAAATAGTAATTATTGTTACTACTCTTGTTACATTTTCTTTTGTAATACTTTTTCGATGAGACATTTTTCTTAGAAGTCAGCAGTTAGAACAGCTTCATTTCTCTCCAGGGAATGCTAATTCTCATAGTGATACAAAGTACATCAGGTTTTTCTGGCTACCGGGAAGAAGTTTAACCATAGTATAGACCCTACTATTTTAAACATATATTTGATTTCTGGTCTTTCTAGCTCCGTTCCTTGTTTCCCCTCAGTTTCTCTATTTCACTAGCATTGTGAGCTGCCTCAAAACACTACTCTTTATATCATTGATTTTCAGGGCGGTGCCTGTGGCTTAGTGAGTAGGGTGCTGGCCCCATATACCGAGGGTGATGGGTTCAAATTCGACCCCAGCCAAACTGCAACAAAAAAATAGCCAGGCGTTGTGGCGGGCGCCTGTAGTCCCAGCTACTTGGGAGGCTGAGACAAGAAAATCCCCTGAGCCCAAGAGCTGGAGGTTGCTGTGAACTGTGATGCCACGGCACTCTACCCAGGGCCATAAAGTGAGACTCTGTCTCTACAAAAAGAAGAACAAAAAAATCATTGATTTTCACTCTATTCTTGGTTTATGGACCCCTTGATTGAGTCCTCTTTCTAGAAGAATGTACATGTAAGTCCTTACCACCCCCAATTTTGCATCTAGTTTTGGGACATTTGAGCTTCAGAAAGCCCACCCCAAATAAGATCCCCTGGTTTAGGTTGTGACTAGATACACTGAAAGAGAGAGGTGGCAGGAGGGAGGGGAGGGGGTGGAGAAGAGGAGGAAATCCCCCAGAACCTCAGCACTGGAAGACACTTGTGGGTGGTGCATGTGGGCCACCCCCCAAGGGCCGGGGCTCTGCACCCTCCTCACAGCTGCTGACGCTCCTGCTCACGGAATAGCCAGTCGAAGCATGGGCAGCCCTCGGCTCCTCTTTCTGCTGAGCCAGCCACCTTGCCCCGGCAGGGTTCTGCACAGGCATCTCTTCAGCTCCCAGAAGACTGTTGTCATAGTTGCCGGAGCCCCCCTTCTCTGATCAGAACTCCCGCAACGCCACGGCCCGCTCCCAGCTGGCCAGCTCTGTGGCTCCTGCCTGGGTTGCTTAGCCCCCACCTCCTGTGGCGCCTGCCCAGCCGCACACCTGGACATTCACCCCATGTGGCTCCCCCCACCCCAGCTGATGGAGCCCCAACAACCTGCGCCAAGGTCAGAGCCCAGGCATGACCCCTAGACATTTGGAATTGGACTCAGGTGCCTGCTAGTTCCTGAGAGTCCTTTGAACAAGATGTAATCCTGGTCGGCTTCCCTGTGCAGACAGAGGTGTGATTCTCTGCCGAGGACCGGGGCAGGTGCAGAGGGGGGGGGACAGGGAGGGGAGGGTGACTGCGAGGTCTGCACACGCCCCGTTCCTGGTCCCGTTGTTCTTTCAGTCTGGGCTGCTGTCTTGAGTTCCAGGAAACATTCCTGTGACCTTGTCAGAAATGCTCCTTTTTGGTTTAAACCAGTTGAAGTGAGTTTCTGCTCACGGGAAGTTGTCCTCTTCCCTCCCCACTTCTCCTCTCTTCTGTCCCCATCATTCTTGTGTTCTCCTGACCTTCACTTCCAAGGCTTTTGACCATCCACACTTGCCTTGCTGCAGATCAAATCTCCCCAGCTATTTAAACCTTTGCTCCTCCTTTGAATATGGAAGCCTCTCACTGCAACTGCGCTCTCTGTAAGGCAAAAAGCATCTCTTCTCTTCCCTTAACATGGCGTCCCCCCTCCCCGCCTGACCTTTGTCTCTGGCTTCTGACTGTCCTCCCTCCTTCAAGATCCCGAGTTTTGTAATCCTCTCTTACTGGGCCTCAAGATCTGCCCGAGTCCTCTTAAGCTCAGCAGCTCCACGGCCGCCCTGCGTTGCGGCCACCGGCGATCCGACCGCCCAGCCTCTCGGCTGCCAGCTGCTTCCCCTTCTGTCACTTTACAATGCTTCCAAAAACTGTTACTTCTAGACAAGGTAAGTCACTGCCTGATAAGCCCAGTGACGTCCCCCAGCCACTCCCACTGTGAGCTTCTCACGTGTCTGTACTTGAGAAACAACAGCACAGTCGCTGTGAACTCACCCATCAGCCACCTCCGACGCCTCCCTCTCTCCCTCAGGATAAATTTCAGCCTCTTAGTCTGATAAAGTTTTTGTCATCCTGATCTCTGCCAATGTTAATTTTGACCCTCACTCCTCTACAGGGCCCCTCTACTCAAGCCAGTCTGATCACTGCTTCCCACCCTCGCCCTGGCCCGGCTGCCTCTGGGCTCTGCCCTCACTCACTCAGGAGAAGCCAGTGCACAGACGGCCTCTGGGGAACACGCCTCCAGCCCACGCAGACGCCTCTGGGGAACACGCTTCCAGTCCACGCAGAAGGCCCATGGGGAACACACTTCCAGTCCACTCAGATGGCCCCTGGGGAAGACACTTCCAGCCCACGCAGACAGCCCCTGGGGAATACGCCTCCAGTCCACGCAGACGGCCTCTGGGGGACACGCTTCTAGTCCACGCAGACGGCCCCTGGGGAAGACGCCTCCAGTCCACGCAGACGGCCCCTGGGGAACACGCTTCCAAGTCCACACAGACGGCCCATGGGGAACACGCTTCCAAGTCCACGCAGACGGCCCCTGGGGAACATGCTTCCAGTCCACGCAGACGGCCTGCTGGGGAACATGCTTCCCAGCCACATAGACAGCCTGCCGGGGAACACACTTCCAGCCCACGCCTATGGCCTGCCGGGGAACACGCTTCCCATCCACACAGACAGCTTGCTGGGGAACACGCTTCCGGTCCACGCTGGTCTGGGCTATCTCCTCTCTCCCGACCATTCCTTTTGTGCTAAATTCTACTGATCCTTCAAGTTCTCACTAAAATCCATCTTCCCCAATCACGGCTGCCTGAGATGACCTCTCTGTCTTAAATTCCTGTTCGCTATTACATCTCGACACGAAAGTTCCTTATCACTCAGCATCTGGGCTTCGCTGGGCTCACGGGGTCCCCTGGGCTGGATCTCCGCTCCCTGGACGGCAGCATCACTGCTGCCCTCTCCCCGGGGTCTGGCACAGAGTGGTCGTTCAGTAAATGTGCTGGATCTATTGGAGCAGCTTAGATTCACATTTCCTTAAAGCAGCACAAGTGAGTGTGAGCAGCTGCCTGTCGGTCGGCTTGTGAGAACTGACACAGCCATGGGTTCCACATTCCCAGGCTTGAAATCAGCCAGGTCACCTGCCAGAGTGGACGGCGGTGATGGTTGTACGACAACGCGAATGTACTTGATGGACTTGATATCGCTCACCTGTGCACCTAAAACGGTAAATTTTGTTATGTGTATTTTATCACAATAGAAAACAGCCAGCTGGGTTCTAAGTGGGGTGCGTGTGTGGCCTCTGTCTCCTGCGTCCTCGGGCTCCTCCTACGGCCTCCCAGTTCCAGTCACCTGGTAACTCAGGATAAATACTGATGGAAGTGAAGTGAATGGCATTATCTCCTTAGAACCGAGACGGAAAATTAGAAGGGGAATCTCTGACAACGCTTTAAATGCATCTCACGTTTCACCTTGTTGCCCTCTCTTCACGATATAAGCGGGAAAAAGCGTCAAACCTCAAAGTCAACAAGAGGAGGTGTTTTCTGAGCTCAGATGAAGAAATCTGCAAGATTAGGAGGCAATGTTTGTGCCATTGCTGGGGCGCTGGACAGGCTCGGCTCCCCTCCGGGTGATTTACCTGGGGCTCGCGATGATTATTTACTCGGCTCTTCAGTTCAAGACAATCACGGGAGTGAACGGCCCATAAATTAGAATAGCCATGAAACACAGGCTGCTTTTATGTCGAAACATAACTTTTGCAGGTTTTTTTTTTTTTTTACAAAGAGAAAATACATTTAATATACAGGCTCAGAGTGATCACTCTGTTCTTACTGCCTCCTTTTAATATCAGAGTTCAGATTGGAGCTCATCTGTCCTAGGTCTTTGCCCTTGCGGCTGACAAGAGACCCAGGGGACAGATATCTCCCCCAGATACCTGCCCGAGCTCGGCTGGGGAGCTCCAGGCCCTGTTTTTTGTTTTTTCTACCTACCCCTTCCCTGAGGTCTGGCTGCCTCATTGTTCTGGGAGCTTTTCATGGCAGGTGACTGTGGAGTGGAGCTGACAGTCTGGGTGGTGAAAAAGGACATGGGCGTGCAGCTGGGCACACTGCCTCCCAGGGGCAGAGGTGGGCGTGCAGCTGGGCACACTGCCTCCCAGGGGCAGAGGTGGGCGTGCAGCTGGGCACACTGCCTCCCTGGAGGAGACGTGGGCATGCAGCTGGGCACACTGCCTCCCAGGGGCAGAGGTGGGCGTGCAGCTAGGCACACTGCCTCCCTGGAGGAGACGTGGGCGTGCAGCTGGGCACACTGCCTCCCTGGAGGAGAGGTGGGTGTGCAGCTGGGCACACTGCCTCCCTGGAGGAGAGGTGGGCGTGCAGCTAGGCACACTGCCTCCCTGGAGGAGAGGTGAGCGTGCAGCTGGGCACACTGCCTCCCTGGAGGAGAGGTTGGTGTGCAGCTGGGAACATTGCCTCCCTGGAGGAGAGGTGGGCGTGCCGCTGGGCACACTGCCTCCCTGGAGGAGAGGTTGGCGTGCAGCTGGGCACACTGCCTCCCAGGAGGAGAGGTGGGCGTGCAGCTGGGCACACTGCCTCCCTGGAGGAGAGGTGGACATGCAGCTGGGCACACTGCCTCCCAGGGGCAGAGGTGGGCATGCAGCTGGGAACACTGCCTCCCTGGAGGAGAGGTGGGCGTGCAGCTGGGCACACTGCCTCTGAGGTGTACCCTGGGGGTGACTTGATCGCACACACCTGTGAGAGGGCGCTGGTAATGCCCCCCTCATGGAGTATCTTGGGGAATAAAAATAACAAATAGCCAGCTGCACAGGACTTGGCACTCGATAGAGTGTTGTAAAGATATCAAGGTGACGACTCTTACGTAGCAAGGTGCTTTTTGGGGAATGGAGAAACCTAAAATTGAGCATGGAAAATACATCAGGTGAACGGGAGGGTTGAGGTGAGACATCAACGTCTAGTAAGCGGGAAGAAAAAGCAAGAAGGCCAGTTGAGTCTGGACCACAATAGTTGAAGCAGACGACAAGTTGCCCACAGGTTAAGTTGGAGGCAAGGGCCAAGGCCAGGTCTGAGATCTGGGCTGGCACCGACTAACATAGAAGCAATACATTTAAAGTGAGGAAGCAGGACCCGGTGGCTGGAGGCAAGTATTTAGGCCCCACTGCTCTTGCCAGTGGGGAGAGCCCATCAGAGCCCTGACTTTGGAGCCACCCTGTCCAGGTTTGACTCTTGGCTCTGCTCCCACTAATAGCTGTGCAACCTCAGGCAAGTTGCATGACCTCTCTGTTCCTTAGGCCCTTCCCCTGGAAAATGCAGACATTAATAGCACCTAACTCATTCATAAGGCTGTGAGAATATATGTAAATCTTTTAGGGTCGTTCCCAACACATGGTAAGCATGATAAAAAGTGATCCGTTGGTTTCATCACTCTTTCAACAAATGGGCTGGGCGCTGTGCTAGGAAGTGGCAAAGCAGCTGTAAGAGCCCGTCCCTGCCCTCAGGGGACTGAAAGTCCAGCCCCCAAAGATCCCTTCCTGGTTCTTGTCAGTATCACAGTCAAAATAAGGCTTCAGTCCGAATTCTCGGGGCTGTGATGTGAGCCCAGGGCCTTTTCTCTGATTTCATTATTTCTTGCCATACCTACCCATCCAGACGGCAGATAACTGACAGATTTGAGGGTACTCAACCAATATGGAATTACAAGAAAAATGTACAATGTAGAAACAGATCATGTGGGGGTCTTTGTCTCGTTGATACACATGGGAGCCCACTTCCCAGCTCTACTCCCTGATGCGGACTGGCCTCTAGTCAGCCAGGAGGGCAGCTCTGTGGAGTCCCTGGCGAGGCCTGGCGAGGCTCAGGATGTGAGCTCCGCAGCCTAGAGCAAATCTTCTTTGTAATTTCAACCGTCTCCTTTGACACAAGGAGCTGCCCTTCACTGGCCTCTAACCGCATGCCAGGCCTGGTGCTAAGAACTTTCTTATGTTATTTTGCTTTATTCTTAAAACAACCCTGCAAGAAAGCTTCCATCGACTTCTCTAAGTCACAGACAGAGCAATTTGCTCAAGTTCCCTCCGTCCAGCTGAGACCCTAACTCAGCCATGGGCTTGCTCTGCCAGATCCCCTTTTAATAAATCTCCCCCAACCCCCAATATACTTGTGCCTCTGGAAAATTTGGGTCCATCACCTTCTACCTAAAACCAAACAGTTAGCGCAGAACATCTTGTTTCCCACAGGGAGTTCTTACCATACTCTGCACTGACCTTGTTTGTCCCCCGTAACCCTCCGTTCTGGTGACTATTGTGCCTCCACACCGAGCTTGGCACAAAACAGATGCCCAAGAAATGTTTGTTGAACAAGCAAATGAATGATCATCGCTAATTTGCATATCCCTTATAGGATCTGTTGCAGAAGCGAACAAAATATGGGCTCAATTCTGAATTTTTCAATGTATGCAGGGGATGACGAATGAGTCCTCTAACTTGGCAGCTCACGTCTCCTGTCTTACTAATTTCACTAAAAAAAGAAAAATTAACCACACAGACCACTAACCCCGTAGGCTCTCTTTTTAAAATAAAAATGAAAAACAACAGAAAGAAGAATAAATTCGAATAAATGCCTCCGCGGTCCATCGTTCTCTAGAACTTTCCTTCACGGGAGCCAGGGAACACCCTTGCACTCAGCCTGATCTGTGTGCCCCTGGGGGGCACGCTCAGCGGGAGCTGGCCGGCCTCCCTTTGCACACAACTCATGCTGACATGTCTTAGAAATAAACAACCTCTGAAGACGCCTATCGGTGAAGCTAATATTCTAAAAATCCTTCTGGTCAGG
>CAUYRH010013003.1:0-47500 GCA_963574655.1 Perodicticus potto | reverse complement strand
TTTTCTTTATGGTCGGAGACATATTTTGTAGCTTCTCTCGAAGAAATCAGGAGTGTGTAAGCAGGTGTGTGTGTGGGACAGGTATGCACCCACAGGGCTGACGCAGGACAGCCACCAGCGTCTTGCCTGGGCACACGCAGGGTCCTGAACAGAGAACATCACAGGGTTCATTTTTGTGGACTTTGCAGACAGCCAGCTCTTACAAGAAGCGCACTCAGGTCCTCTTCCTGATGCCCATGTCTGGCATCAGCAAAGGACTTCCATTATTGCTGCAAATATTAATATCATAAAATTAAATATTGTTTTCAGGAATCTCGGTTTCAGTTTTATGTAGTAATTCTTTCAGCTAATTGTTTGCCTGCACCCTGATCCCATAATTAGGGCCTGACTAATTACCTAATTACTAAGTAGCAGAAGGGCAGGTTGATGGCGACATTTTCGCCATCTTTCAAAGCCTCGTTATCCTTGTGAAAGTCACGGGTCCCTCTGGCTGCAGGCAGCGGCGGCAGACCCAAACGTCTGCTCACCTTCCACATTCGTCAACCTGTTCATTACAGTGGTGAATTTGACACATCAGAAATGTGCCTTTGACAGGGAAGTTTATCCTGGAATGAAAACTGAAGCAAAAGAAAGAAAACCAAAGAAAGATGAAAGTGTAATTTATATTCTGGGATTTGCAATTGTAGTCTTGTCCTAAAGGCAGGATATATGTCTGTTCTTCAGTAGGAGCTGGGAGATGTTCGTTCCTGGAGCCCCGGGGCTTGCCCGGCTGGATCGGGGGCACAGAGGGCCTTGTTCATTTCACAACCCAGTGGGGCTTCCAGAAGCAGAGTCGCTGTCACTCTGGGCTGGTTGGCCCCTGGCGAGTCCTCTGGCAGCACAACAAGCTCACGCGTCTTGGGAGAAATTGGCTCATAAACTCTTAAGAGGGCGAGACTCTGGTATTCGGCTGCCCGAACATCAGGTTACCAACACACTAGTTAATCAATAACCCAATTTTGTTTAATCCCTGGGTCTTAACATTTGACACCTTTTGTCCCTTTTCCAATTTTTACTACACCGGAAAGTCAGCCACCCCTCCTTTTTGCTTTTTAAGGCAGAAGAGATTGGAGGGTGGGGGGAAGGAAAGAAAGACAGAGGACCTAGCTCCTCATCTCAAAAGTGACCAAATATTCCAAGGTCGCCTCTCAAATGTCCTTATACTCCCGCTCGCTCCTGGCAGCCTCCAAGAGGAGAAATCCTTTGTGGGCCATCAGAACAACTCTGGTGAAGTCCACTTAACTCCAGTAATAATCGCAGAATCATTATCAATGATAACTCCCGCCAAATACGATTGTATGTTCAATTGGCTTGGCATAGACAAATGCTTGTTTGCGCGATAAATGCTTCTGTCAAGATCGCTTTTGATGTTGTAAGCTGGGTTTTCATTGAAGAAGTATTAATTTAAATTAAGGACTCTGAGATCTTTATTAGTAAAGTAATCAGCGGCAAATAAGCTGGTTAATCAGTTTATATATCCGCGTATATCTTTTAGAATCAGTGCTTGCAATTGAGACTGTTGCCTAGTGCTTAGAATAAGACAGAGAAAAAACCCGCATAAAGTCCCTTTCGCCTGCTTGCTGATGTCTGCCGCGGCCATCCTGATGCATTGACGATGGTTGTAGATAATGTGTTTAATTGGCATGAAAAGGCAATGACTGCGAGCTGGGGGCGCCATTATCTGGGTGGACGTCTTATTTACATTAGTGGGTCCTGGGAACAAGATGAAAGTGTATGAGAACTGAGTAGGGGGTTGGCACTTAAGCTGATGGGTTTTTTGGCTGGTGGGGGGTGGCACTTAGGGAGCTTTACAATCATCATGCAGCTTTGCAAAGCCCAAATCTCCCTCTCGCCCTCAGGAGAAGGGCCAGTGGGAAACTTTCCCAATTAGAGTCTGCAGAATGCCTTCCACCCGTTGTGAAACGGGCAAGTGCGCTGTGTCCTTCCATTTTATAGGTTGCATTTTTATACAGTTCATCACTTTGGTGCGGCTCAAAAGTTGACATAAAGCCGGTGCTTCTCAAGAGGCATAGTGCAAATCTCTTCATGCGAACTTCTTCAGAGCCCCTTGGGACACTGGTCATGCCACGGCGTTATTCCTTTTGGTCATTTCCGTAGTTACCAGCTCCCAGATGAGCAAATATTTAAGTCAATATTTCTGTTAATTGTTACATTACAAATTATTCCACATCCCAGGGGTGGGAGTTCACACTGATGCCAGCCATGCAGTGACAGTCCCAAGAGGGTCCCACATCCCGAAACTTCTGCCCCACTCTCCCACCTCAGCACCTCTCAGAGAATGGATCTAATGTAAACCGTGGTTACAAAAAGCTGAGACAGAGAGATGCATTAAGAGAATATATTTCTTACTTTCAAAATGCACTTGATTTGTGTAGATTTGTTTGGTGTGCCCCTAATGGAGAGCTTTGCAATGAAGTCTGGTTTCCTTAGGAAGCATTTGAAAGTTCTTGCAGAATCTGTAAGGTTGGAAGCGTGAATGGACTGGTGAGTTGGGAACCCCTCACTCCTAGTCCCAGGGTTCAGGGCACATGTGTTCTGAGGGACTCTGGGCAAATCACGCCCTCATCTCTCCTTGGGGATGAAGGTGCTGCTGACTTCACCCAAGCACTGGCTGTCCCGTGCACAGCTCAGCATGTGTGAGAAATAGCATCGCTCTTTGGCAACAGGCACTAGTGGTGAAATAAGCCTTTTTGACCAAATTCTTCATTGAAAGTTTCAGGACGACCCTACAGAGCCATCAGCGCTGGTCATTCCAGCGGGAAAACCACAAACCCAGCTTGCACAGCACCCTGGGGAACGCTGCAGAGCTGAGGACAGAGGGGGCGCTTCTGGCCATCCTAGGGGCTGAACTCTCCTCACCGCTGCTCTTTCCCTTCCCTCTGCTCCCTAGAACACCTACAGTGCCACCGGTCCTGGAATCTCTCATAACGAGCACACATGTTTATACTGATGTTTATGCTGATTTCTATGTAATACTACCACTTAATACATGACACACATACTGAGTAATGTCCAAGTAATCTTCCCACGTAATGTTCATAACTGTCCTTTGACACGCAGACTTTCCTTCTGCCCCATTTTACAAATGAGGAAACTGAGTCACCTGTGGTTAAGTAATTTGCCCAAGGTCACAAACACAGAGGACAGCTGAGCCAGGCCTCACATTCAGTGCTCTTGACTTCAAAACATAAGCATTGGCTGGGCACCAGGGCTCATTTCTGTAATCCTAGAACTCTAGGAGGCCAGAGACAAGAAAATGTTTTTCATCACTACTGGGAGAACTGTGTAGCTGATAGAATTGGCCTACTGTTGTGAAACTACAGCAGAACCACTATAAGTTGACCCCCGGTAGCAAACTGGTCAGCACACGGAGGTGGTCACCATCAGGAACTAGACCTACTGCGTGGTGGGTGCCCATCTATGACATTGGGTCAACTTAAGGAGGGGTCAGCAAAGGGAGGTGGTCAGCTATGGAGGTTCTACTGTATCTAGACACGTCCCAAATATTAATGTTTGCCCACAAAATTGTGCAATTCATGTATTTGTAATAAATAGTCCTTTCCTCGGTGAGGTAGGACAAGGCCATCCGTGAGGAGCATACTGTCTAGAGGGCAGCAGATAACCTAACTCACAGCGTGGCAAGGGCAGCGAATGTTTCAGAGACCGTGTGGAGACGACAGCGGAGATTTTGTCCTGCTGGGTTGGGGTGGTATAACCAAGTAACACCGGAGCCACGGCTTGAAGAATGAATTAGAACTTGTCTGTTAGAGGATGAGGTTTGAATATGGGAATTCAGACAGAAAGGACGTCTCGAAGACATGCAAGGAACTCTAAAAATTTAGTCTGTGTAGGGAAGAGCAGATGAAACGAAACACTTGTCTCCTGAAGGGCAGAAAGCAATCATGTTTCACTACTTTGCTTGCGAGCAACAGAAATGGACTCTGGTGTTTACGCCAATGGAGATTTTGCAGGACTGATTTGGGACACCAATGCTGGTGGAGGGAAGGCTGTCTTCTCCAGACTGCCCCACTGTGCTTCCACCCTCACTTTACCCTGTGCCTGGTTCAAAGTCGCAGGAGCGACACTCCGACTGCATCGGCTCAGGTCACGCTCGTGCCTTGGCTGTGCGGGTGGCACAGTCACCTGTACGCACAGCCTCTGGGGACCCTCCACTCCAGGGCGGACAGTCCGCACACTAGGGGGCACCAAGACTACACCGTGATTTCCTTCTGGGAAGGTCATTCTCCAAAAGGAAATCATGGTGTAACTACTTGACGGACAGACCCCAGATTACAGATGTCCATTATAAATAGTAACTTACGTTTATAACCTATCTGTCACATATAATATTCTGGCGAGTACATGCCTTACATGTGTATTTTATTTGATCCATGTAATACCCCTAGGAGTAGACCTACTCCCACTTTGTAGAATTAGAGTAATTCTATCCCATTTTTTCAAATGAATAGTTAAAGCTCAGAAAGGTTAGGTCACTTGACTGAGGTTGCACAGCTAGGGAGGGAGCAAGCTAGAATTCCAAGTCAGATGGCTCTGATGGCAAAGCTCCCATCCACTGGGCATTACAGGTTGGCACTGGGTCCCCACAGCCCCACCCCAGTCCTGTCGTCCGCCTTATCACCCTGAATCGGTCAACGTGGGAGCCCCAGCGATCCAGCTTATGGGCAGGTGCACACACCAGCACTTTTCTTTGCTCCACCTCCTGTAGGTTGTAAACCAGCTGGGCAGCACCCTTTGCACTCATTCCCAAACCTCATCTCTCAAGTCCTTTGTGGGTGTCATATGGAAAAACTCCAAAGTGATTCATTCCAAATCAATTTACAATACTGCTTCCTCTTGAGCGCCACCCCCCCCAATGGAGAGCTGCATGTACACGGGGCTTCAAGCACGTTGTTTTAATCAATGACGAAGCAGAAGCTTCTGCAATCTCTGTGGGGGTATCTGCCCTTGTTTAAAAAAATTCCACAAGACTGAAACTGGTCTCAGAAGGCAGCGGGGATAACTTCTCATCTAGGGGCGACCTCTCCCAAAGTACCAGGCCTGCCGTTTTCAGCTCTATGACCAGACAGTCAGTGTAAGTAAGCTATTCGTTCAGTCATCCAGCGGCGGCTAATCTGGCCTGTTATCTGCTGGCCTCATCTGCTTGTAAGTGTATTTTACTCTCAAAACAGAGCAAAGCAAGTATGAGGGTACTCATTTTACAGACGAGAAATGGGACCCTGGGAAAGTCTAGCACCGTGTTAGGGACACTGAGGAATGCCGACTGACCTTGACCTTACGACACTCTGCCCCAGTCCCCACAGACACCTGCCCTGCGCTGTCCAGAAGGGCCCCAAGCTGCCTGCCTCTTGTCAGGAGAGGCGACCTGGCAGCTTCAGCAAAAGGGAAGCTTTTGAACTGATCTTTCCGTCTCCAGAATTTCCCGTCCAGTTGGCTTCCACACTGGCCACGGGCAGTATGTGGGCAATGCTAAACCAGTCATGCCATTAAGAGCGTCCAACCCTTCAACGGCTCCCGAGTACCTCCCAGAGAAAAGAGCACAAGACCCTTCAGGATCTGACCCCACCGCTCCCCTCTCATCTTCCAAAGCGCCCTTCACTGCAGTCACGTGACTATCGCCGCAGCCTGGAAGGCACCGCACATCCCTGCTCCCTTGTTTCTCTTTAGAAGGCCCTTCTGTGTCTGCCCGGCTAACTCCTATTTGACCTTCAGAACACAGCTCGTGTCCACCCTCTGTGCCCCCTGCTGCCGCGTGCCAGGGGTCCCATCACTGTGTAATGGTAGGGATGACAGGACGTTTGGGGGCTGAAGAGGAGAGAAATGCCCGCTCAAATAAGGCTAAACAACCACCCCCAACTAGATCTATCTCCTATAAAGGCCATTTACCTATAGACTGGCTTCAGCGGTGGGACAATCAGGGTTTCCACTTTAGTTCTCTGTACTTGTCTGCGATCTGCCCTCCTGGATGTCTGGGCTTTGTCCTCCGCTCCGCTCCACAGTGGTAGTGAGATAGTTACTAATAGTAAACGGGACAACATTCGTTGACGGAAAGAGAGAATTCTCCCTCCAGTTGCCCTTCCCTTGGGTGTGATGAGACCAGTTTGGACCAGGTGCTTCTCTCTGGCCCAATCACCACCACCAATTAAACAACATGTGCTTGAAGCCAGGATGCCTGAATCCATCACAGGCAAGGGTGTGTGGCCATGATTGGTTCCGCCCAGCTTGCCCTAAATGACGCGGCTCCTGCAAAGGACAGTGGGTGCCTGGGAATAAATGGAGTCCTGGGAGGCAGGGGACGAAGGGCGTGGACGCCATGTAAGCTGCCACATGGGCAACCCGGGTATATACACACTTCTGTCCTCCCACTACGATAGCCCTGCTGAAGACGAAGACTGTAGTTTGTTTATCTCAATACCCAGTTGTCTGGCACGGTAGTTTTCAACCATTTTTTCTCACTGCACACTTGACTCTATAGTTAAACTTCCCTGGCACACTTAAATCAGGTCGATCAGGAAAAAGAGTAAAATAAAGACGATGCCAACTGTGCTTTGAACTTTTGAAATAATTTAAATTTTTTGGAAACAATTTAAAAAAATTATTTGAAAATAATGTAAGGATCTTTAAACACTTTAAAATAATTATTTGAAAATAATTTAATGATCTGTTTTGCTGCACACCTAAGCTCCTCTCATAGCTCACTGATTAAAAATCACTGGTTTAGCACCATACCTTAAAAAGCTTTGGGGGGAAAAATGAGATGATTAATTATCGTTAAAATATTCCTGGCATTGAGGTTTATTCAAAGCAAATCAAGGGCTCAGGTTTGCCTGTGATAAAGAAGACAGGCTTCGTTTCTATCTGCTGGACCTCTGTTTGGTATATAAATTAGACCTTTTTAGAAGACATGTTTCTGTCTGGCAGGCTTTAGAAACAGAGATGGGAGAGCCAGACATTTCCTATTAAAGTTTTAAAAACATGGCTTTAAGTCATACATTATATTGAGCGCTTTCATATCTCATCTGATTCAGTAAGTTTTAAACCTCACAGAGGTCACATTTTGAAACAGTAGTCACTTTTTACAACATCTCCAAACATTAAATAAAAATAAAAATTATTATGAAGAATAGAGATATCCACAGAGACCACTAACATAACCTTGAATATTATTATTATTAAGCACAGTGTTATTGGAAGGCTGAAGGTTAGGGTGGCCAGCTCATTTCTAAGTTTTGTTTTTTCTTTATTGAATTGAAGAAGAAAGGGTAGATTCTATCTATTCTCATTTTTTAGAAGTCCTATTTAGAATAGGGATTCTTAACCTGTGGCAACTTCAGGAATAATACAAATCTCTAAAATATGTGCAAAGTTTTTGTGCCTCAGCATTTTTCTCGAGCAGGATTGTAGCGTTTGTTGCTATTTCCAAAGGATTGTTGATCCACAGAAAGGTTAACAGCCATGGAAGGGAAATTCCCCAAGACCGTGGTTGTCCCAACAACTGAGTTTTCACACAACAAAGAAAAGCGATTTGGGGGTCTGACTCCTAACTTAGATTGATCACTTCCAGGAAATAGTCAATCTGGAGTTTCTCTTAGGTGTTTTAACCTGGAGTTACAGGGTTCACAGATACTGGAAATGAATGGGGCTCTGTAAGGAGAAATTGGCCAAGCAACCCCACAGCTCCCACGGCTGCTTGTGCCCACCCCCAGCCTTTCTTCAATCCCATCCTTTACCTAAAAAGACCTTTCCTGACTTTCCAAACACATCATCTCTAGCTCCAGTCTCAGGTCTGGCTAACATTTGTAAACCGAATTGGTCTCCGAAATCTTGCAATTTTGATACGTCATCCCCTCAGCCATGTTAGGTTTTAGAAAAGAAATAAAAAGTCTGTAATGAAAAAAAGAGCGGTGGTAAAAGGAAAGTAAAATCATGCGGGAGTGTGTACGCGAAGGTGGGTGTTCAAGGATGGCTCCGAAAAGGGGCTCTTTTGTCCCCTGCATGAAGCGCCCATCCAGCAAGGGGAGCTTGTGTTGTTAGTTATCTGCTTTCTCTTCGTCTTGTTCCGGTGCTCAGGTGCATTGTACTGTTCAGAACGTGAAGAATGCGTCCAAACTTTTGGAGCATGCCATGTTAACTATCTCATCTCACTGAGATCCATCACAATTCACTTTTCTCCAACTGGAGCCCCAAGAAAGTTCTCCAGTGGGGAAGAAGACGAGCCCGACACCCGCTCACTGGCCAGCAAGTCTCCCTCGTCAGCCCCTCATTATTTCCCTCATGAGATGCTTCACCTTGGGCTTGGAAAGGTGAAGAGCATCAGGAGCAGCCTCTGCTGTGCAGCGCCAAATGTTCAGTGCAAACCGGCGGAGGTTAAATAACATGATGAATCAAACAATCTCAAGGGCGCGTGGTGCTGTTCGAGCCCACCAGCCCAGCGGATTCTTAGCACTTCACCTTTGAGGCCTCTGCTCCCCAAACAGTTGCTTTGCCCCAGATGATGCATCACCTGCGAAACCCAAGATCTGCCTTCTGGAAGATATTTTCCCGGCTTTCGTGGACTTTCATTTCCGAGTTCAACCTCAGCTGAACTTTGGTGGTAAAAAATCTACCCTGTCTTCCTTCACTTTAGGAACCCCTGCTTCTGAGTAGTATGAATCGATAATGAGGTCATGAACAAATATTATTAATGTCTTTTATCACTTATATGGATGTCAAGGTGTCCAACTGACGCACAACTTTCTCCCCCTTCGGCCTAACGTTTGTGACCCGTTGGCCCCTCCTTCCCACCCTCATCCTGTGTTGTCCATTCAGCACCAGATACACTGAAAGAATAATATATCACAAGCCATGACCCCTTGGCCTTTATGAATTATCTGTTTAGAAAGATGTGAAGCCACCTTTTATATCCACCATAATAGATACTTAGACGCAGTGGATCAATAGTGAACAAGTTTGCTGGTTATAGTTAATGGGTACCAAAGGGACACTCTGCCAGTGACCTCTGACATTGTGGCTGACAAGAAATCTATAGAGCAAAAAATAAGGAAGACAGACAGTTTTAAAGTTATGAATGTAGATCCGTAGCAAATCATAATAATTTTCTCCTGGTGGAAATAATCCAGACTTGCAGGTGCAAACCTATAACCTGAGCCCCCCCGAGATAGGAATGGCAGTTCATCGCTTCACTATTTTGGAAACGACTATGGTGCCAGGGCTGACACGAGTCCATTTGTTATCCGAGGAGAACCAACTGAGATTGTTTTCCTGTCAAAGAGGACTTTTCTCTTTTATGAAACAGGCTGTCATTTATAATTTTAAGCAGCACGGATTTGTTAAACAGCCACATGGTAATGGGTTTCTATAAGAAGATCCACAGACCCATAGTTCTGGAAAGAAATCACGCTTATGAGATGTTTTAAAACCTAATGGGAACGGAGTATTTGGGGTTACCTGAAAAAATGGCTTCTGCCCTGCTTGTTGTCAAGGGAGTTTAACAATAAATCCATTGTTGTGTGTCTGAGAGTCTGTGTGAGGCAATTATATTTTCATACATTGTATGGAGTTGATCTGAGGGAAGCACACCAGGTGCCAAAGCCACACTTCCATGTCACCGCGTGAACGTTAACAGTGGCAAGTGAGTTGAAAAAGAGTCAGGGAAACAGAGCTAATTCGTGAGTGGTGTTGAAGACAGCAGCCTGCAGGGAGATGAATGCAAATGGCATCCAGGCCAAAGGGGAGAGGGCAGAGAGTGAGCGAGGGCCTTCCCTGCACTCCAGCGTACACACCGTATAGGATGTCACATCCAGCAGCCCTGCTCGCAAGTTCCAGTGGCCTCCTGCTGCTGAGCACCATTGAAAACACATTTGTCCTGACTGTTCTTTTCCTTTTATCCCCCTCTCATCTGTGCAAGATGAATCACTCCTGGACCCAGACTGACTCTGAGGGCAGAGCCGGCTTCTGACGAGGTAGCCTGCCTCCTATGGCTCAAACGTTTTAATTAATTTCAACACTAATGCCCAAATGAGAGTTAATCGCTCTGCCACGGTGCTTTCTCATTTACTAAGTTTGTTCATTAAAACTTTCCTTACTGAACTTTGATTGAATGTCATGCTTTTTTGGAGGCCTTTCAAACTGCCTTAAGGGGTTTAAAGTGATATCTTAGGCAGCTGCTGAAAGTTTGCTTAAAGAAAAGAATGGGGAAGATCTGATCAGCAAGAAATCTGCTCTGTGCTGAACAGGGAAGCTTTTGGGCGGCAAGAGGCTTGTAAAAGCGGGTTTGTGTTTAAGCAATACATAAAAATGTACCGGAAACCTAAGTATCTAATAAAAGAAATAAAATCAATCACCTAATACTTGGCAAAACTTGGAAATACATTTCATGGTAAGATGCAGCCATCCTTTAAAAACCAACAGAATGATAGCAGCAGTTTGCATTAATGTGGGGAGAGATATTCGGCACGTGTTTGCCAACCCAATTATTTTGGAATCAATATAATAAAAATCTTAGGATACAGTTTTGCCTATTAATTGCTAGTATTTAAATTTTTACTTAGAGATATTGTGTCAATGAAGGCCTTTATTCAAAATTAGCTCATGAAAAATGCAATCTTCATCTCTTTAATTAACAGTATCCGGTATCAGGGGATGACACACCCCCTGCTCTCTGTCACCTGGCCGCAGCTCTGAGGCCGGCACGCAGAATATTCCCAAATCAACAATCTTAGTGTCTTTAGGACTGTGTTTCCTTCCTGTTCCGACCTCGCTACTCTCCACTCCCTACCCCTAGTCAGAAAAACATGTGTAAAGTTTAGTAAAAATTATAATAATTTGGGAGGAAAAATTCAAGTCTGAGTTATTAATGAAAGCACCCTTTCTAGGATACCATGAGTCAAAATATAAGTTTTCATATTCATTTCTACATTCTATAAATACTGCCCAATGTTATGCAACAAGATATGACAAATTCATTTTTAAAAGGCATTTTTAACTTTAGAGAGCAAAAAAGGTTACCCATTTTATTATATCTTGAGAAGTGAAGCTTGATTGGGAAGCACACCCTTCTCACTTGGGTGGGGGAGCTTGTCACTATGAGTTGGCTCATGAAATAGTCCTGCTCTCCGAGCTCTTTTTTTTTTTTTTTTTTGAGACAGAGCCTCAAGCTGTCGCCTTGGGTAGAGTGCTGTGGCATCACAGCTCACAGCAACCTGCAACTCCTGGGCCCAAACGATTCTCCTGCCTCAGCCTCCCAAGTAACTGGAACCACAGGCACCCGCCACAACGCCCGGCACTTTTTTGGTCATTGCCGACATTGTAGTTTAGCAGGCCCAGGCTGGATTCGAACCCACCAGCTCAGGTATATGTGGCTGGCGCCTCAGCCGCTTGAGCCACAGGTGCCAAGCCCTCTCCAGGCTCTTGAAAGATCCCTTCAGCAGAATCTTCACTTCTGATATTTAACCCCTGTGTTTACCAAAACATACACCCAGAGAAGACTGTGCCTATAGTCCCAGCTACTCGGGAGGCTGAGGCCAGAGAATCGCCTAAGCCCAAGAGCCGGAGGTTGCTGTGAGCTGTGTCACCATGGCACTCTACCGAGGGCGACAAAGTGAGACTCTGTCTGAAAAAAAAAAGAGAGAAGACTGTGTCCTCACAGGAAAGAAAGCATGACGGCAGTGTCCCAGCACGGGGGTCAGGAGAGTTGGCTTGGAATCTTGATTTTGCTATTAGCTGTGTGGCCTTGGGCCAGTTATGTGACCTCCGTAGGTTTGGTTACTTCAACCACATAAACTGTTTTATCGTAGTGTTATAATATTATTGTAGCATTATTGTAGTAGCCGTCTCACAGGACTTTTGACTTGCTACAGCGAGCAGCACTGACAGGTGCCGAACGTTGTTTACCTCTGAGCCCAACTTCGAGAAATGGTAATATTACCATCACCAATTTACAGTTGCGGAAAACGAGTCACAAACAGGCAAAGTGACTTTCCCAAAGCCCCTCAACCGAGTTGCAAAGCTAGTATGTTAACGCCGGTAGCCTTGGTCTAAGACTTTGTGCGTAACTTTTCACTGTGTTTAAAACTGAACACATGGAAAGGATATAAGTTATGTAGGCCCAGGGAAGTGTTTAATAAAAGTTAGCAATTGTTAACTTTTTCTGAGACAGTCTCATTCTGCTGGCCAGGCTAGTGTGCTATGGCATCAGCCTAGCTCACAGCAACCTCAAACTCCTAGTTTCAAGGGATCTTCCTGCCTCAGCCTCCCTAGGAGCTGGGACTACAGGTGCTCACCACAACGCCTGGCAAATTTTTCTGTTTTTACTAGAGATGAGGTTGCCTTTGCTCAGGCTGGTCTCAAACTCCTGAGCTCAAGCAATTCTTTTGCCTCAGCCTCCCCAAAGACTAGGGTTACAGGTGTGAGCCCCCACAAGCAACCCAATTGTTAGCTTTTATTATCAAGGGAGTTCAATAAACACTGTTGATAGCTGAATAAATTGATTGTGTTAGGGAATCTTGCAGTGTCAGAGCACAAACACTGCTGCTAACCAAGTGCTGATGCTGAGCAGCCCACGGAGCGCCCGTCTGCTGCACAGGTGTGGAGATGTTTGGGTGCTCGTGGCTGCCATGGCCACCTTACTCCCACTTGGAGAAGAAAAAAAAAAGAAAAGAAACATGAGGCATGAGCTCTTTGATATGCAATCAAGGAGATTAAATTTGGGAAATCTAAGCCAACAATGATCCTAGTCCATGGTTCCTGGACCTGGATGGCCTTTGGAAGCATGTGAGAATCTTTTAAAATACAGGTAACTAGGTAACTGGACCTCAGCCCACATCCACTGAATCAGAATATATGGGTTTAAAATTTAGGCCGACAGCTTTTGGAAATATTTTACTGAAAGATAACCTTATACAGAGAAGCGTACAGATTATTGATCACTGTTTGATGACTTTTGACAAAGTGAACACACATGTCATCAGCACCCAGGGTCTCAACTAGTCACTGCCCTTCCAAGGTGCAGCCACTAACCTGACTTCTAACACACGGAGTAATTCTCACTGATTTTTAGTATAAAACTAAAATGGAATCATGCAGTATGCGTTCCCTTGCACGGGACTTATTCCCTTCCACGTTGTGTCTCTAAGATTCTCCCGTGAAGTTGTGACTAGTGTCATCCCTTCCTTTTCTTTTCTTTTTTTTTTTGCAGTTTTGGACGGGCCTGGCTTGAACCCACCACCCCTGGGATATGGGGCCGGCGCCCTACTCCTTGAGCCACAGGAGCCGCCCCAATCTGTTCCTGTCTAGTGCTATTTACTCTTCTGCTGTAGGAAAATGCCACAGATTATTTACTCATTCGGCTGCTACTGGGCATTTGGGTGGTTCCTTGTGGAGCAAATACAAACTACAGCTTTTGGTGGATTTTCACATTTTCTCCCTCTCTCTCTCTCTTTCTGTCTCTCTTTGTTTGTCTCTGTCTCTCTCTCTCTGTCTCTCTTTCTATCTCTCTCTCCTCTCTTTCTGTCCCTCTCTCTGTCTCAACAGAGCCACATCAGCTCATCTCACAGCAACTTCCAGGGCCTGGGCTCAAATGAGCCTCCTGTCTCGCTCAACCTCCCGAGTGGCTGGGACAACAGGGGCCTGCCACCACAGCTGGCTGATTTTTCTGTTTTTAGGAGCGATAAGCTCTCACTTTTGCTCAGGCTGGTCTTGAACTGAGCTCACGTGATCCTTCCCAGAGTGTGAGGGTCACACGTGTGAGCCACTGCACCAGGCCAAATTTTTACATTTCTGTTGCGTAGTTAAACAGCAGTGGAACTGCTGAGTGTAGGGTATGCCTAGTTCATTTAGGAGCTTGGGTATGTTTTTAAAAATCACCGTAAGTGATCCTAACGAGCAGCAGGGACAGGAACCACTGCCCCGAGGGGTAAGGCCCTATGGCTGCCTAGCTGCTATTTAGGATTAAAGGGGAAAAGACAGTTTTAAAATCTGATTTTTCAAGAAAATCATTTCTTGAAAACTGGCCTCTGCCCTGCTTCGTGCAAAGGAATCGGCTACAAAAGGGTCAGAGTTGAGGGCTGTGGAACTAAAGATGGGGGAAGAGTAAGTGGGTTCCCATCTCAGGTGGAAATTCCAGAGGCCACTGCAAGCGCCCGGTGAAAGGACCTCGGTCTCTCTAGCCTGCTCCTCTGCTTTATCCATCTGTGAAGTCACAGCCGCCCACCCTCAGCCTGTTCAGGCTCCACCCTCTGCCCAGGGTCCTTCCCACGGCCCCCTGCTCCCCTCTCTCTTGGCCCCACCACCCTCTTCTGAGAAGCCTTTCTTGTCTCTCCGTGGAAGCACGGACTGTATGCTCCTTGAGGGCAGAGCTGGGCCTCACCATGCTGGTGTCTCTGCTGTACATTTCCAGTCAACGCCCAACCAGCATTAATCTGTACTTCAAAAACACTATTCTTAACAGGCACAAAATAATCAGCTTTCTCATACAATGTCAAGGCATTAAAGAAGCACTTACTGGGTTTGTATTTCCAAATGGTCCTTTCAGAGTCATTCATAGCAACATGATGAGGGCCAATGACACCGACCAGGACAGCCTTACAGGGAGTGGTTAGGAACTAGCTAATCAATTAGCCGATCAATGAATTATTAACACGACATACAGACAGAAGAGTATTTTCTTTTTTTTTTTTCCCCCTGGGATGTTCTCGTTTATTATGTGAAAATATCTGTGTTCTGCATTTAGTAGGTTTCACCTGCCCCTTAAGACTTAAGTTATTTTAAAATATACTTTAAAAGAAAAGCTGATTGGATATATCTATTTTTACAAACTCCCTTCTCCCTTGATTTTCTGTTTTCTGCCCTCCCCTTCCTAGAATCTGCCTCTGACTAAAGCTTCGAGGTTTCTAAACGGTCCCACTCGCCCTTTGCCAACTATTTTACCACTGGTTATAGGCTTACCTGGAAAGTGGAATCACCCTGGGAGGTTCAGCCATGGTGACCGCTGGGTCCCAGCCTCTGACTTACTTAGTGGTCCAGGTTCTGCTCGAGTGTTGAGATGGAAAAGCTCTCCCGGTGATCACAAGGTGTCACCATGGCTGAGAACCCTCCCTGCTAGCCCCTCTGAAGGGGTCTTCAGAACACCCCTCAGAAAGAAACTCCCCTGACAACTTGAAATTTTCCACGTATCTCCTTAAATGTAGGATGTAAGCACTCCAATTTGTACAAAAAATCAACACACTGAATCCCACAAAGGCATAAATGTATTCACGATCTATGTATATATGACTTAATAAAAAAAAAATTTAACAAAGACGTGCCTTTTGCTTGATGACTCCGTGTTTATAACAACACTCACCAAGGGAAACACCTCCTTTCTTGATGTTAGAACTCTTTGGAGTTTGCGAAGCTTTTTTTCTACATGTTATTTCTCTGGTTCTTCTCAGCATCTCTGCCAGGTGGGCTTTTGAGGGGCTAAGACAAGGCAAAGGATTTAGGCAGCAGTGTAGAGAAATAGGGCTAGGAGCTTCTGACAGACACATCTCGCCAAGGAAAATTAGCCTCACCAAAACAGAATGCCCAATAAATTGGAATTGACATAGAACTATTTCTATTTTAAGATAGAAAAACAGAAGTTTGAGGTTCTTTTTGAGACAGTCTCACTCTGTCACCCTGCGTAGAGTGCTGTGGAATCATAGCTCACAGTAACCTCCAATCCTTGGGCTCAAGCGATCCTCTTGCCTCAACCTCCCGAGTAGCTAGGGCTATAGGTGCCTACCACATCACTTAGCTAGTTTTTCTATTTTTAGAAAAAGAGTCTTGCTTTTGTTCTTGCTCAGGCTCACTGAGCTCAAGCAATCCACCCACCTCACCTCCCCTCCACAGAGTGCTAGGATAACAGATGTAAGCCACCATGCCTAGCCTGGAAAAACAGAAGTTTGGAGAGGTTAAGAAACTCCTCAAAGTCATACAACTTAAAAGTGCTGGAGTTGGGATTTGAACCCAGGAGGATTGTCTGACATCAGGGCCTTTTTTCTTAACATGCTAGGAAAACAAGAAGAGGGTATTGAGAGCCCTATGTATTTGCTATTCCGAGTTTTTCAGCTTGTTCAAGTTCACTTTCTCAATCTCCTGGGGTTTGAAATAATCATTGGATAAACCTTTTCCATTCCACGTGGGTGGCTTGGGAGATTAAAAGTGTTGACAATACGGCAATCCATAAGATGCCTACATATTCTTAGAAACCTTATTTTTAACCCTGAAAAAAAAAAAAGAAGTGTCACCACAAGGCTCTAGAAGAAAGACTTCAGCAGCCACTGCTGGCAAAGTAAATACTAAATCAACCCAGGGACAATGTTCTTTAAACACATTTGCTTAGGCTAAGGGGCAAATAGTTTATGCTGATTCTGGGTAACCAGTCACAAATATGTGTCAAAGAGGCTTTTTTCCAAGCATTCCGTATCTTTTTTGGTAGAAGAGCCTTCTGTGCTTTAGCACTCTGTAAATATTTGTGCAATTAATGTATGCTGGCAAATGTCTCAAGAGGAAAGCAGGCTAGGAAATGCCAAGCAAAATTGTAATTAGCTACACAAAAGAAAAAGAATTTGTTTCTTTCATCTCAGTGCTTCAAAACTGTCAGCACTTAAGACAGCTGGGAGCTTCAGAAAAGATAATTTGCAAAAGCTGATTTTCCTAAGCTTTTAAGAGTTAGCCCTATACGCTCAATAAAAAAACAAAACAAAACAAAACAACAACAACAAAACCATTCACTTGAGAATTATTTGTTGCGGTCCCTACTTAATATTAACCTAGTTAATATTAATTATGAAAGGTGTTTATGGAGAAAAAGGTCCCTTTTAGAAATGTCAACCTAAAAATGTTGTTGAAGGGAGGATTTGGGGAGGAGAGGACACGAGTGGCCCATCTTGACTAGAAATGATTGCCTGAGGGATTGAGCAGGGAGGGAGAGGAGAGAGGGGCGCCTGCGCACCAGCTGGAGAAGCCAGTGCACCTGCACTTCTTGAAAAGCTGCTTGCTGGTCTGCTGCTCCCTGCCACTTCACAGCCTTCCTCCAAAGTTGCCCTGGTGCCAGGCGCCAACAGCCAAGGTACTGCTGGCCCCTTGGTGATCTTTTTCAGCTGTTTAAATCAGGCTTTGCCACCAGTTGTGCAGGTCTGCAAGGGAACCTTTCGGTATGAGCCTGCCTAGTATTGGAAGGCCACCTACATCAGAATCTCCAGGCAGGGTGGTTAGACAGGCAAGTTCTTGGTCTCCACTCCAGAACTACTGAATTGCAATGGGGACAAGGTGTTCCTGGGGACAGGAATTTTCTTCACTAAACAGATCTTCCAGGGATTCTCAGGTACCCTAAATACGGAGAATCACTAGAGTAAAACAACTCCACCTTCCACCTGTTCACGTTAGTTTCCTCTCCACTGCCTTCCCCTTGGCCTTGCTGGGAGGCTGGAATGGAAGCTGGCATTTCCTCCGGGAACCCCTGTCTGAATCCCCAGGCAGAGGGACATTCTGGCCTGTGTTCCAGAGTAATGTATGCACAACTCGGTTACAGTTAGATTTTACTGGAGTGGTTTGCTCACCTCCGGGGTGAATTCTTTGGTCATTTTTTAAAGCCCCATTCCTATGCAACATTTGGCATTCAGACAACTCTTTCAATGTTTGCTGACTAAATGAATCTTTGGCATAATCCCTGCACTTCTGGAAGGCCTCAGTTTGAAAGCATAGGCTGGAAGACATGATCAAGGAGTGATCCTTGAGGCAGAGAGAGCGAGTGGAGAGTTCAGCAGAGCACCTTGCATTCTTGCCTCCTCAGGAGACTCAGGTCATCATCATCACCGTTTTCAATATTTTCGACCACCTTGTTCCAGGCATTGCACTAACGACTTCACAGACATCACGTCATTTAATCTTTACATCCCTCTCCTTATAAGTAGATGAGGCAATGACAGGATTGTCTACGGTTACATGAATATTCCGTGGTCAAAAGACAGTGCTGACATTAAAACTTGAATTGGACCCAGAGCCTAATTTTTAAACGTACTTGGTTAAAAGCATCTCTGCCAAAAAGTTTGACCTCATGCTGATTGAGATCTGCCTTAAACAACTGAAGCTGGAAGTAGCAAAGGCAGACCCATCTTGCCCTTTAAACTCCCCTCTCCCAAATCCTTCCTGAATCTCATGCTATTTGCTTGGATCAGACTATCAGAGCTTGAGAAATGCTCAGCCTTGTGTATCTGCAGCCATAACCCCACATGCCTTCCAAATTTAAATCCTTTGACATAGTTTAGCTTTAAATGCTTAAAACAAATTTGAAAGAGAACACTAGTGCCATAAATATTCATAAAGTCATACAAACCAAAACTCACACCAAAGCCAACTCATTGCATTTGACTTTGGTGATTTCCAATGTTGGTCACATACTTTTAGAGGGCTGGGCTGTTCATGCATGGGTCTACAAGCTAATGGAATTTCTGGGGCCACAACGGTACTATGGCAGTGGCTGAGGCTTTCCAAAGATGTCCTTTTAGTGTGTTTGTGTTAATGATTTGTAAATCAAAAAGAATTATTTTGTCATCTGATCCTAAACGAAGTACTGAGATCTATCACACTAGTGACCTGTAGGCTGAGGGCAGACTGGCAAGGAGAGGTAATAATCCTCCTTGTGTCCACAGGGCTCCAAGGGCAGGTGGGAAGAGACGCCCTCCAAGGCTTCAGTGGAGAAGTTCTGCTGCAAAAGAAAACATGCAAGGAACGGCTCCCTTAATCCCATTCTGTTTATGAGGACATCTTAACAATTGCAGTTCACACTGGCACACTCTTTGAGAACACATAACCAATCCTATTGTATCACTTATTTAAAATGGAGATGGGCACAGAGAGTAAGAAGCATACCATGTAACTTAAGGGTATCCTGGAGTTTTAAGAGAGGGTTGTGCTGAAGGTTAAGAGTGTCTCGGCCACATGAAAGCTCAAATCAAATATGTTCTTTTACTAATTTTTTTGCTATGCTATTATATGCCCATGTTCAGGGCAGAAGGGAGATAAAACATATATATATATATATATATATATATATATATATATATGGTGGTCCTTGCCCTCAAAACAGAGCTGCTTCAATTGTAATACACGCATGAGCTGGTGAAATGCAAATTCACGTTGAGAGGGTCGGGGTGGACCCCATTTCTGACCAGCTCCCAGGGAATGCTGGTGCTGCTGGTCATTGAACTCACCCACGCACTCTCAACCATGCAAGACACTAAAACATTCACAAGGCAAATAGTGTGCCAGAGTCTTTCCATCTGCCTGAAGAACTCTTAAAAATCACATGCCCCAGAAGTAACTAGACATAATGAGAAGTGTTTTGTTTGTTCCCTGGCCTTTTGACACAGAAGAATCGCTGCTAGAAACAGGTGAGCAGCACAGCACAGCTGCTCACCTGGCTAGATGTTTTGTGGAAGAGGAAAGGTACAAAGGCAATCTTTGGTCACCAGTGCAGCTGGTAACAAGCTTTCAAGTAATGTGCTTTAAGAACTGACAAAATAAAGGATGTGTCCACCAGTGTCTAGGACCTGTCAGTGGAAGTCATTTTCCTTCTCACACAGGCGCCTTGGTTGGCTCTGGGTCTTAAACCACGTGGCAACAATGAACCTAGTACTTTATGTTGAGACCTATTTTGAGCAATTCATAAACATAATGGGCTTATGATGATGGCTTGTGGATGTGTTCAGAGAAAAAGCTTAGGGCAGAGCCCAAAGCTGTGAATGTATAATGACTGGAACTTTAAATAGGTGCTCTAGTGGCATCTTGAAGAAAAGGAGAAACGCAAACAGAAAGCCAGGTTAGAGCCCATTACACCAGTCAGGAGGCTGCAGACGGAGCTGTCCTCCTCATGGGAGAGCAGGACTCCCGGCCGCTCCTCCTGCAAGGCAGAACTTGGGTCCTCAACAGCCTGTGAATTGCGAATGTGTATTTACCAGGACTCAGTGCTCCTCGAGGGTAACTTCTCATCAGAACTTCATAAAATAAAAGGACTGGAAAGTTTAAGAATGTTGGTGTGACTGAAAATGTATCAACTTGGAGGAGGATTTCGGATCTTGATAAACAAGTGACTTGATAAACAAAGACTCTTTCTAAATAGTGATTTTACCTCTCTAAGGGACATGAGACAGTATTTGTTATTTGTAACCTGTAACTTCCCCGAGAACTAAGAAAAAATTAACACTGATACTTGGGATCATTTCTTTCCCTTTCATGAAGCTTACAAGTCAGATACGTAGAGGGCTACGGTTTTTATGTCAAATTGCGATGCACTTAGCCACGTTAATTTCGATGATAGGAACCTTTAACAGGATAACTTATTTTCCAAAGAAAACCTGTGAATTCTGGTAATAGTAAGGGAGATGCCTGTTGATTCTTGATTCATGGTGTCCACTTAAATTTTGAACATTTGGAGTATTTCAGATGGCAGGAAACCAGGGACAAGTCTAATAACTGGCTCTAATTTAGCTTCCTTATTGGAAAGAAGATACTTTTACACTAGCTGATTTTGCTGCCAAATTAATGAATGGCAGCCCAACACAAACATTTTTATAAGTTGATTAACCCTTTTTATGGAAAGTCTCAGCTTCCCAAGTGATTAATTATTTTATGAGCATACCAGCTTTAAAAAGTTATGTGTTATATTTTGTATGATGGCAAGTCAGGAGGACCATTTTTATCCTGTTTTCTTATTTCCTCACCATCATAAGCAACTCTAAAAGGAAATCAAACCAGGCTAATTAGGAATTAGGCAATCACATTTTAATCAATAAATACGAACATTCTGTTAACCAGTTATTAGGCAGAAAAAAATGGTACTTTATCAAATATTCAAAAGATAACACTACCTTGAAAACAAAGTGCCAAAAATCGTTGCCCATAAACTCTTCCCCACTGATAGAATCAGAGGTAACAAAAATTTTATTCAGAATAAGATTTGAAATCATCTACAAAGTTCCAGATATATTTGAAAGCTGAAACAGATTATTCTGCACATACGTAGATTACTTGACAACCCAACAAATAAATGGTTGAATGGGTGAACTGTTGAACATCAGGGAACATACTTGTTTACATTCACATTATGGGCAAGGTCCATTTCTTTTTCATCCCCCACCTCATTGTCCCTTGCTCTGCTCTATACCAAGCAAATCACTCTTCCAAGGGTCTTGGCTAGGTGGTTTCCAGGTAGAGTTGGAAAGGTAAGAAGACTTGGCGGCAGGAGAGGCGAGGCCAGGGTATTTCTACATATCTGAATCAGACCTGGTCTTGCCTTTCTCTCAGGCAATGGCTTTGTCCTTGCAATGGCTCCATTTCCCAGAATCCCTGGTGGTCCTCGCTCTCACCAGGCAGGGCCCACCATGCTTCTAGATCCTCCGATGATCTGAACTTTTAGACTTAGGAAACCATGCCTCTTGCCATTATCCTTAGAGCCTTAGTTGTGGTAACAAATTCTTGCTATTTGGCTTCTCTTATAATGTATATAAGTCAATTTCTTGTATTAAATTATCTCTATTTGCCAGGCACTGTGGCTCATACCTATAATTCCAGGACTTTGGGTGGCCAAAAAAGGAGGATGGCTTGAGTCTAGGAGTTTGAGACCAGCCTGGGTAACAAAAGTGAGACCCTGTCTCTATAAAAATAAAATTAAAATTCCCTCTATTGAAACAACTAAAACAGTTTCTATTTTCCAGACTGATATATATGAATCATTGGACTTTTTTCTCCTCTAACATATGTGAGAATTTATGCATGAGAATCTGCCCTAAGCCAATAAAAAAATCACTCAAGTCACACTCAATACCCACTTTCTACAATATAGGCCAATATTGGCTGTTTTCTGTCAAACACTGGGATTGTCAAGTGCAATTCCAACTCTGACTCTCTACCAGCGTCACCACCAATTACAGTGGGACAAAGCCAACAGTCTTCCCCAGAGGTCACTTTTGTTGCATGTACTAAGTGCAATAACAAAGTGAAAGAAATACAAAGAGAAAATTAACCCTAAGAGGAAATTACAAAGTCATCCAATGAATAACAGTATAAAAAAAATTCTCTGAAAATTCAGAGAACATAACAATAGCACCAGAAAGTTTCTTCCCTGTTGAATCAATACATTTTCCTGAAATTAAAATCCTGTGGAGTTTCCAGATATTTTAAGAGCATTAAAAAACATCTGATTCATCAACACACGATCCATAGCTTCTGAACTAGAACGCACCCTGCAACGGTTACTAAGAGAAGTAGAGTTCTTTGGTAAGCATGGAGACCACGCACGGGATCTGCTTCTTCTCGTGGAAGCGTGGATCATCCGACTGAGACTCGAAGTGCCGGGCCACCCTGTGGTTCACTCTGGTGAGGATCTGCATAATCTCCAGATCTTTCCCGTGCTCCTCCAGGATGGAGCAGAGGGCCTGCACAAACCAGGAGCCCCTTCCTGGGCTTCTCCAAGAGTAATAGCCTTCAACAGGAGAGAAAGGAGAAGGTCAGATCCACCAATTCAGCTAGCTGCTCCACTCACCCATCTCAATGAGCTTTCAGGGTGGCTGGGGCCTTTGCACCTACTTTTTGGAAATTACTTCACTCTGCACACAGGTCACCAATGAGAATTATGCTGGTGTGCTCAGGGAGCAAACATCTTTGATTTAGAGGGATGCATGAGGACACTCAAAGTGCTGGAATGTAACACACACACACAGGGTGAGGGAGCTCTCCTGCATTGGTTTTGATGGAGGTCTCGCATGGTATTTATCAGATACCTGAGTGTGAGACCAATCTGCACATGAAGACTTCCAGAAGATGTGCTGGAGGATCGCTCCTAACTTTGGAAGTCCTCACCATCCTTCTGGGGTCGGTGCTACTATCTGATCCAAGCCTAGAGAGGGCATCTAGAAGGAACCTCAGAGTATTGTGACATGTGTTTCTGCTGCTGGGGGACAGAGATCTAGAGTTGGATCCTACTAAAGAAATCCAGAGGCAAGAGGTAGCTAAGTGCCCACCTGCCGTAGGGCTAGAGCCAGGAGGGCCTGCTGGTCTGGGAGAGCCCTCACCGTTAGGGCAGGGATGTGTTTTTCTCATGGACCACATGTGGTCTACGGAAGAGGCGGCTGGCTCTCGGGCTGCCCTGGGTCCTCGCTAAAAGTCCCGTTGAAAGGCCAAGGAGATCTCAGCAGAAAGAATGCACACGTGCCCTGGAGGATGCCAGGGAGTTGGGGAAGGAATTCCAGTGCCTGACCTGGAAGAGAGCAGGGCCCAGGGAACACCAGAACTTGAAAGCTCCCAGTTTCAATCATCTGACTGGTCTGGAGCACCAGAGGTCTGTGGCACGCATATCTCCTGCCCCCACCCCAATTCCTCTAATATTTGACCCCGAAAGAATGTAAAAAAAGATCTGGCAAGTGGGAGAAGAGGTGAAAAAGCTAAAGGATGAAGGGCCCCTGAGCTCCCCAGCCCTCTGGCAGGGCTGATCAGGAATTGGGAGAAATCGAAAGGCAATTCTGGTTCGAGGATTTTAGTTATTATCTTAGACTGGACAACCGGGTTAAAGTATTGTAACTCTTTGTGACTTTAGAAAGTGACCACAGTACTATCTCGTATCCTAGTACGAGGAGCCAAGCTGTGAACCTGCTACAGTTTTCATCCAGGGCAAGGGAAGAGTCCACCTCACGGCGTGAGACAGAATAAAGTTGCATTTGGTTTACGCGATGAGCTTGATGAGAACTGGGTGATCATCGTCACCATTTCTAATAGTTATGGAATCAATGTGCAATAAACAGAAATAACCCATGTGTGTATAGTGACTAAGTGCACTTAGAATTCTTTCTTGCAGAGGGCTTGGGCACAAGGGTCTTAGTGGCCTGACAATGTGTTTCACTTGTGTGTCTGGGGGTCACCTATGTTATTTCACTCAGTTTAATACCCTGGTGAGACTGGGTACTCTGGGCTCATACCCTTGAACCTGTCCTATCAGGTCTTAAAGGTAACTATTCCAAAAGGCAAGTGTCATCCTTTGACTCCCTGGGTGAAGTTCAGGCTGCTTAGCACACACCCAAAGCCCACTTTAACAAGGTCCCTTGCCTACCTCTGTAGGTTTGACCCTTGCTAGGCCCTATCTCACCCTGTGCTATGGACTGAACTGTGTCCCCACCCCCAAGACTCATTTCTTGATCACCCCATAAAGTGACTGTGTTTGGAGATAGAGACTTTATGGAGATAATTAAATTAGGTCACAAGGGTGAGGCCATTGTAAGGATTAGTGTCCTTATAAGAAGAGATACCAGAGAGCTCATTCATATTCTTTCTCCCTCTCCCCTGCCATGTGAGGATATAGCAAAGTGACCATTTTTACCCACAAAGGGAGTCCTCCCCAGAAACCAAATTGGCCAGCGCCTTGGACTTCCCAGCCTCCATAGCTTAAAGAACTAACCTGCTGTTGTTTGAGCCACCTCGTCTAGAGTGTATCGTTACAGCATCCCGGCACACTGACACATCCTGTATCCAGCCTTGAGTTTTACTAAATGCACTGGGCTGCTTTCCCTCGGCACTGTCTAGCAAGCCATCCTTCTCTTAGCCCTGTTGTTTGCATTTGGGGGACTCAGTTACACCAGCCCAATTTTAGGATAATCTCTCTCACCTGCCTCCCTAGCAGAGTTCACTCTTTCCCCTTTAGTTCTTCCAGACCTTGCTTGGTGCACCTGAGACTCTGTTATGGGGTTTGTGTACACAGATCCTATGACACTGCTCCTTCTTGAGAGCAGGAAGACCAAATTATTTTCCATCTTATACTATCCTTAAAACTGTGAAGTTAATTGCTCTCACAATTCTCACCTATAGATCTTGTCAGAGCTTGATTTTCAAACCAAATAAACCTATTTTTTATAACCAAAACCTTTGCCCCAAGCACTTGACAGTGGGGGAAATTCTAATTTAGCGAAGTTTTACTCAAAACAAAGGAAGGACTTTCATGGAACAGACTCAGTCACACACAGTGACTGGTAAACAAAAAGCAGGCTTGCTCATTATGGCATTTTCTGGTACCTGTGTACAGGTTGCAAAGTAAAGGAGGCCTGGTTTGAGCCATAGCTCTCTTATACACCAAAATCTCTGTCTGATCTTTGGCACATCAACTAAGCTCACCCAAGCTTAATTTTGTTTACATCTACAAAATCAGGACAGTAATAATCATCTATAAAATCAAGACAGTAATAATAACTTTTCTAACTACCTACCCAATTATTATAAAGATAGGTTAAAAAAGATAAGAAAAGCATTCTAAATTGTAAAGTATTATAGAAATCTATGTTAAATTACCAATAATAATAGTAACAATAAATGAGATAATTTAGCTTTCCTGGACAGAATAGGGAATACGTCCCTGTGGTAGGCAGAATAATAACTTGTGAATATATTACCTTAGGTGCAAAAGACTTTGCAGATGTGGTTAAGGTTATAGGACTGAAATAGGGAGATGACCCTGATTATCTAGTGGGCCCAGTCTAACAACAGGAGTCCGTTGCCAGCTGTGGTCAGAAAGGGAGTGATGTGATGACAGAAGAGGAGTCAGAGAGATGCAAGGAAGGAGCCACAAGCCAAGGGACACAGGAGGTTTGGACATGCTGGGCAAAGGCCAGGAAACGGAATTCTAACCTCCAGTACTACAAAATAAAAGCCGCTGGGTTTATAGTAATAAATGAAGCGGTAGGAAACTAAGATACTCCCCGAGTCTGCATATTAATGGTGAAATGGGCTGGTGTGCTCAGGAGACAATGGACTCGATACCTGGAACTGTGGAGTAAGCGAAGAGAAAGTCAGCTTCCACTGGGATCTTGTATCGGGGATTAGCATCTGTGTCGTTGATGGGCCCGGAGTCAGCTTGGATGCCATCGTCCAGCTCTGTCCCCCGACAAGCCTAAAAATCAAAGAGCAGGGACCACTCCATGGGGCTGGGCACAGACATGTGCACTGTTCACTGTAGCATCCCAGTGCCAAGAACCAAGCCTGGCATACCTGGAGCTCAACCATCACACGAGGAACTGACACACACGTGCATGTTGTGTCCAATTACTAGGCAAACAAATGTGCTGCAAGGTCTTAAAGATAACTTCATGACTTGTCAGCCAACGCAAATACATATGCCAACCATTCAGACAGAAAAACAAAACCCACATTTGTATACCCCAACGGGATCAAAACCCCCATCCCCATCACCGTGCAATCTCTTCACATCTTCAATTATACTGGCTTTGAAAAGGAATTACCTGAATGAAGAAGAGTTTGGGTTTCTCTAAAAGAGTTTTGCATCTATCCCCCCTAAAATGGGCTGTCAAATCCTTTATTGGGGTCACGCCATCTTTTCCATAAATGAGATTTTCTTCTCCATGGCTTAACAGGATGCAGGCAAAGCAGGCTGAATTTGAATGGTCCTCTTCAGAAGCTGCAAGTAATGTGAAAACAAGAGTTAAGATCCAAGTCCTGTGGGACTTCAGATGCTCAGAGGTAACCTGGAAGCTGCCACTGCCGGAGGGGACAAGGGAGAAGACCGGGCTCTTCTCAAAAAGGACTGGACTTTATGTGGACTGTCCTCTGAAAAAAATGAGGACCAGCGGGGAGCAGTCAGAGAGAGGGAGAATTCAATCTGAAAGCAGCTTGGGGCTGCCTCCTGAGGAAGTGAGCCCTGAGCGCCACAGGTGGCCGAGTATTGGGGTGCTGAAGGACACAGGTGTGCTGTTGGCCAGTTCTGTGACATTGGGCATGTTACTTAACCATTTGTACGTTGGTCTCCTCGCCCGTAAGGTATATCCGTTAAATGAGGGACCATTTGTAAAGCAGACCACATAATAAGCATCATGCAAGTATTTGTTAAAGAATATAAAATAGTATATTAATTGAAATAAGCCAGTCACAAAAGGACAAATACTGTAGACTCCACTTTTAGGAGGTACCCTGAGTAGTGAAGTTCACAGTAGGAAAGTAGAACGGTGGTTGCCAGGGATTGGGGTGGGGGGATGAAATAGAGAGTTAGTGTTTAGTAGATGCAGAGTTTCAGTTATAGGAGATGAAAAGAACTCTGGAGACAGACGGTAGTGATGATGACACAACGGGAATGTTCTCAATGCCGCTGACTGACACACAAGCGGTGACAGTGGGAGATCTTATGTGTGTTTTACTATAACTGAGAAAACAGACCAAGAAAGAAAAAGAAATGCGAGATTGGCTGTTCATTTAGGATACTGAAGAGAGAAATCACAAATCACGTAGCCAGTTGGCCCAGCTTCCACTCAGTTAAGGTTCTGTGCTACTAACTAGCTAACAAACATATCCTTTCTTCTCTATGATCTATTATGGAGGAAGAATCATATTTGGAATTTCTTGAGCATCTACTGTGCACAGACCCTGATGCAGGTGCTTTATGTAAGTTATCTTTAGCCCCTATAAGGACCTACCCCTGTGAAATGCATACAGGCCTCATTTATCTTTATTTCACTGATAAAAACAATGGAATCTTGGAAAGATTTTGTAGCCTTGCCCAGAGGTAGCCACAACCTGACGAAGCCTTGGGAGCCAGGGTTCAAGCCCAGGATGCTGCAAAGCCTGTTGCCTCACTGGTTCCAAACAGACCAAGGGTGGTGTCTCCCACTCTAGTCATCAAGACGCTGCTGCATCAGTCTGCATGATGATTTTTGTATTAGTTTCAGTAATAGAGGTAAAGGATGATGGTGATGAAAGCTGGAATTCTTAGCTTATTTTAAGATCAGATGAGTTAGGACAGTCAGAAGAGAGAATTTTGTCCTCACTGGAAGTGATTACACATACAGTCAAGAAAAATAACTGCTTTATTGTTTTGATAAGGTAATAAACACGAATTCTATGATTGTGACATACTCTGGGCCTGGACGGAATGATTCACCCACAAGAACAGAAACTACAACTGGGACAAGTTCTTATGCCTATACAGGCCATTATACTTCTCCAATCTTGACCTCGCCCCAGTCATTAACTTTGTTTCAGGAAAGCAAGAATAAATCAGGAAGACACAGCTGCCCTGCCTGGATTGCCCATCTGTTAGAAAGTGGGCCAGACCCAGAACTTGGACTCTTGATTTCTTGTCTGCTCTATCCAATGACCTACTAGGGTACAAAAGGTCAGCTTGTCAGACTGATGTTTGAAGAAATTAGGAGAAGGTGCCTACTTTGAAAGAAAATAAAGGAGTATGGTCTTTTTCTCATTTAGCTGTGTAGGTAAGAAAGCAGCAGTGATTTGAGCTGTGGGCCTATTTCTAATGAATGAAGAGGAGATAATACTTTCAAACAACTGCTCTAAATGCCAGAGTAGCCTGCGGCATCCATCAGATAGGGTGTTGCAGCAGGAAATGCATTTGTCGTGGACTTGGAAGAGGCTGTGGATTTCAATTCTGCTCCTACTAATTACACCTTCAGTATGTCTTTTCTCCTCTCTGAAGTTCCAGCCTCACATTTTATAAAATGGTCTTAATAATATTTTGTTGGCCAACACCGTGGGGGTTGTGTTAAAGATATGACAAAAATATTAAAGAAATAATTTTGTGAACATGTTACATAAAAATGTAGTTCTCATGTACGCAGGGCTTATTACTGTCTATCAGCCACCACGGAAAAGTTACCTCCCAGGAATTAGCCTTTTGAAATTGTGACCATTCTATATATACAGCACCTATTTCTCTTGCTGGAATTTAAGCTGATTTCATCTTTTTACAGCAAGATGGAAGTTTCTGAGAGACCTGCCTACCCTAGGGCAGGAATGGACCAGGAGGGGGGCAGACTTCTCAGGCTGACGCCTCTCTGCCCCGTGCAGACATTGTCCTGAGACCAGCCAGCAGGGCCCTGCTCCTCTTGGGGGCAGGAAGAAGGCAGAGGAGTGGTAAAGGCTCACCTTGCTTAAGCAGATCTTGCATCTTGGCACAAGAGCAGTCATTATAGACGACCACGTCAAAACCCAGGCTCCGGAAACACTTGCAAAGGGCCTCCGCATCTTTGTCTGTTCCGTTTCGGACCGCCATACCTGTGGGAATCAAGCCGGGGCCCCCAGCTGAGCAATCCCGAGCTGAATACTACATGAGGGTGTCCACAGGCCACGTGAGGGAGCACTTAGACTTGAATTCAAGGTCACAATTTGAATGAAAACCAGAAGCAAATTCAAAGGCGAGGCTACTAACTCAGTCTCAGGTGAGCTTCCTCGGGGTAGCTTCCTGCTCGGGTCAAAGCTAAACAGCTCCCCTTCGCTTCTCAGCCCTTTGCTTCAAGTCCCATTTCAGCTGACACAGAAGGTCGACCTTAGACTGAAGGTTCTCCAGTTCCCTGCATCCCCTTCCCCCTGAACATTGGCATTCCTCCTTCCGAGGGACAGGCTGTCTGTCCCAGCAGGTGCATTTCTCTGATGAATGTCTGCTCCAAATTAGAGAAGACACAAGGGACAGGAAAGCCCACGCTCACCCACACACCCACCTGTCACCTTATCGAAGTTCTTGTTGTTTATGATGATGCACCTGCCCACCTTCTTAAAGTTCATGTTATACTGATACGCAGGTTCTCGGTCCCGTGGGGTCTTGAATGACTGTCCTGAGACATTTTTCTTCTTCTTACTGGGGAAGAAGCCAGGGAGGGGTTATGTTAGAAGTTTGGACAGTACTATCTCTTGACTTCACAACCCATGAGAGAGGGGGGTGCCCAAGAAAGCCCTCATGTCTTTGAGGGAAAGAACTGGGTAGACAAATAGTTGTTTCATTCCAAGAAAGCTCCCATGTATTTGAGGGAAAGGACTGGGTGGACGGATAGCTGTGTCACAATCATATTTAAGTGGAACCACAGGGTCCTCTGGGAAATTTTGTTAAATGCCAGAGAAATGCAAATTAAAATCACCATGTGGTACCAGAACACACTCACCAGAATGGCTACAACGTCAAAGAAACCGAGTGTTCAGCAATTACCACGCACAGCTGGTGGGAGCCCACTCTACACATCCACTGTGGAAAATTGGTCCAGTCTCCTAGAACCGAGTGTACACATATCCTAGGACAGTGCGACTTCCCTAGGAATGCACACATGTGTACCAAAGACAGATCTACACTATTTAGGAACAACTCAAACAGGAGATAATCCACACATCCAAACGTAATAAATTGAGTGTTCATATAATGAAATACTACATGATAATGAGAATGAACAAGATGAACAAGCCATGACCATGGGAAGGAACATGAACAAGACTCACAAATACAACACTAAGAACCCACCTACAAAAGGCACCTATAGAACTAAAATAAACTAATACCTGGCGTGAGAGATCTGGAAATGGTTTTCCCAATGCTAGGAACACCAGGGACCAGAAGGGACACATAAACTTTCTTCAGGGTGTGTCCCATTTTATTTCTCAGTACGGGTGCTGTTTACGAGTGTGTGTTCATCAGTGTGAGGACTTTTCTACGTCAATTAAAAAGAGAAAGCAGGTTCCTTCCAGTCTCCAGACAACTGGTGAGCCAGTTTGCCAAAAGTGTGGCCTGTGGTGGCATGGGGCACCGCTGAGGGGGCAGAAGGACACACGTCCAGGGAGAGCGGGAAGCCACAGGGTGGCCGTCCACTCCAGCATGAGCTCCGGGATGGAAGAGATTTTTATCTGTTCTGAAATGAAAATCACTCACTCCCCAACATCTAGAACAATGCCCAGCACATACGTTGCTCAATAAATATTTGTTACATGAGTGAGCGAATGGAATCTGACCTTTCCTCTTGCAGATACGGACAGAGGTCCACAGGGAGGCAGGGGTTGTCCCAAGCAACCCAGCTAGTAATGGGCGGGTCACAGGAGGGAACCCTGGGCCCCGGAGTGGGGGTTAGAAAGATCTACCTGGCCTGCCCTCTCTCACAGTTCCCAGCCAGAGGTGAAAGACGCTTCCAGCTAACTACCTGACAAACATGAGGCCAGGGATGTTTGACTCGAGTTTCTGTGGATTCTTCTCGGCTGGTTTTCTTATCATCTCCTCCTTTCCCTTTTGCTACCTCCTCCTTTGCCCCAGATTACACATTAGCTTTGTGGGTATGACCTTAAGATTCCTTACTGGTCTTTCTCCACGTCCACATGACTTTATCCTCCACTTTCATAAGGTCAAATTTCTTTCATGATGCCATTTTTTAATTTTTTGGAGATAGACTTACCCTAGCTAGAGTGCCATGGTGTCACTATAGCTCACCGCAACCTCAAACTCCTGAGCTCAAATGATCCTCCTCCCTCAGTCTCCTGAACAGCTGGGACTACAGGAGACACATGCCATCACACCTGGCTAGTTTTTCTGGTTTGTATTGAGATGGAGTCTCAGGCTGGTCTTGAACTCCTGGCCTCAAGTAATCCTCCCACCTCAGCTTCCCAAAGTGCTGGGATTACAGGTGTGAGCCACCACGCACGTCCCCCTGATTCCATTTTCAAAAGAGAAATACCCCCAATCTGGCTCCTTGCCCTCCCAGGCCTTTGTGTCCTGTCAGGTTTTCTCTAAACTTCCCCTGAGAGTCAGCTCGAAAGAGTGCTGGACTTGGGGTCAGTCAGAGCTCTGCATCCAACCACCGAGTCACCAGAGACCGTGAGTCACGCCATGCCCTCTGCAGAGAGCCAACTTCCTCTCCTATGAAACGGAGCCGCCTGTGAAGCCTCTGGAGCATGTCACAAAATCAGATGGGCGATGTGGCGGAAGCAGGCACTGCCCACGACTTCTTCCCCTCAGAGGACGTGAATATCAGCGCAGTGACTTTCTGTGATATTCACGGACACAGCACACAGGCAGGGGTAAGATCTATTTCCTCACCTGCCACCCTGGTTAATGACCCCTATTGACAGTATCCTCTGCTCATGTGAAAACATGTGCGGACAGCCTTTCACAGACACAAAACCTCTGATCTTCCACAGACACCTCAGTGGTGGGAGTGGGGTATAATCTTACCCACTTCGCAGGCGATAATGACAATATTTGTCAATGCTCATGTTGACCCTGGTTCTTGTTAAAACTCTCATCTGCATTTTCTCACTGAATCCTAACAATAAATCGAAAAGGGAGGCAGATATCATCAGAACCCTCTGTAAGGGGGCTCAGGGCATGTACGGAACAGGCTCAGGTCTATAGGCAGTCACAGAAGGTCCCAAAACAGCCAGCTGGCCCTCAGAGGTTGTCCTCTTGCTCCCTAGCCAAGGATGATCTCTAGATGGAAACAGCAGGTTACAGGTTTCTGAGTGAACTCAAACTACGGCAGGTCACCTGCCCCAAAGAGGTCATCCCATGTTCCCGGCCCCAGGACTGACAAGGCAGTGGGTGATCCTCCAGGGGAAGTTCACTCAGCAACCTGTCCTGGGAAGTCTCCTCACAGCAAACACCTGAATGTGTCAGCCTCCCAGGCCGGGTCAACAGCTGCGTCAGGAAAAACGAAGGTGCGTTGGCCACCCAAACTCTTGCCCAGTGATTTTCCACTGGTGTGTCACGGCACATTAGTGTGTTATGAGAGGATCTTAGGTGTGCCACGAGAATTTTTAAAGCTCATTAATTAAATCATTTTTGAAAGAAGTTCAAAGCACAGTAATTTTTTTTTTTTTTTGATCAACATAATTTAAGTGTGCCACGGAAGTTTAACTGGAGGTTCAAGTGTGCCATGAGATTTTTCAAAAGCTTGATACCCACTGCTCTAGCCTTAGAGTTCCAATTTTCTCACTGGTAAAAACAAGTGTAGTTATTACTGTCAGGATCCAGTGGCATGAGATGTGTGAAGGTACTTTGAGATCTACAGCATTCAAGATAAACACAGTGTAAGTATGTAGCTTTTCTTTATTAGCACCTGCCACCTATGGGCCAAGAGCTATGGAATCCCTGGTCTGTTCACACAGCCATGCTGATTTTGTAAAGATAAGAAAGTTCAAGTTCAGAACTGGGATGTGATCCTGAGTGATCCAGACCCACAGTGTGTGTGTTCTCTGAACAAACACTGTCTTTGATATTAAAATTCAGGCCAGGACTTACTTGTCTTGCAGGTTACTTCCGGGAGGTCAGAACGTAATCTGTGACCTTCTTAAACTGGGTCTCCCAACCCAGTTAACCCTCAACAAGAGCTGCTTCAGTGCAGGCTTCATCCAGCCTTTTCTGCAACCCTTTAGAAAATACCAGGATGGAATAAAAGTAGAGAAAACTGAGGAGGTAAAGTAGGGATTATCGCACATCGATTGTAATTCACAGCAAGATTTCTGGGTCCTATAGATAACTGAAGGTCATTCAAAGACCCAAAGAGTAGCATTAAGCCTGGCAAGCTGGAGGTCACAGTGTGTGCACCCAAATGCTTTAAGGGACAGATATTTGTCTCCTCCGATATGGCTCTCTACGACAACTTCTCAGTAAGCACCGAGATGTGTGTTGTTTTTAAATTGCCATTAACTCATCCTCGGTGATGAGCAAAACAAAACCAGCAAGCGTCTTTTATAAGAAAAACAGGGTTAGATATAAATTTTGTGAAAAATAAAAGAATTTTGCTTCTATCAGAATCGAATTTGCAAAATTAAATGGTTTAAAAAAAAAAAAAAGAACCCAGGAGGGAAATAAAGATATGCACACCGTAAAGAAAACACTGTCCATGGTCATGAAAAGTACCTGAAATTTGAATATGAAATATGATTCTTATCCCTGGCAAATATCTCAAAAGGGTAGTACCTAGCCTGCCCCTACATTGAACTCTTATTTTTCAAAATGAACTTAATATCCGCTGCCTCCTTCTGGATTTGAGTCAGTCAATATTAATTTTCCCTTTCAACCAAAATAGCTTACTTAGGCTGCCCCTAAATTGAACTCTTCATTTTTCAAAATGAGCTTAATATCTGCTTCCTTTTTCTGTATTTGAGTCGGTCAATATTAATTTTTCCTTCTAACCTTCTAATAGTTTTTTGTTAAACCCAGGTCTTCCCAGACCACAGATGTGCATTAGAGAGAGATTATCCATCCATTCTCATTGAATTCATCTTCCTAAGGAGAGCTGGCCTTAGGAAAACTCCATCCACATAGAGGATGCAAACCCTGATGATCAGCTTAAAACATGTAACCGGAGAGAGACTTATAAGAGGCGGAAATGATGGTCGAGAAGGCACCAGAATAAAAGGAAGGGAGGGGAACTAAAGTCCACTGCATAGAGATATATCTTGCAAGAATGAGAGCCCAAGAGGTTAGTCTGTCACCAAGAGCTGTGATGCTTGGGCACTTTCTTTCTGGATCATCTTCCTTTCACCCCCATTTCCCTTGGAGTGAGAGCCTCTATGTTAGGAGAAAGTGATTTCCTGTCCCACCCCTGACCCTATAGCTATCACTGATTGGTTCAGGGGTACCTGATGCCCAGGCTGGGCCAATCAGCCCTCTTCCCTGGGAATTTGAGAACTGAAATTGAAAGAAAGGGTCCATCTCTGTCAAGGTGGTTAAAATGATAGTTGTTGGTGGCCACATGGTGCACCAAGGAGCCAAGACAATAGATTGGCAAAGTGGAGGCAGAACATAGACAATGGATGAGAGAAATGCAGGAATAGAAGAGCAGAGTGGGGCATGTTGAGCCCAAGATTCCTGAAGCCTGAGCCCAACGTCGCCATTAAAACCCTCTCAGGGTTCCCCATGGAACTCTGATCTTCCCTGCTGGCCATCTGGCCCTGGACCTGGTGTGGTACTCCCCTGCCCTGACTGCTCCTGGAGGCTCACACCCTGCTGAACTGGCACCATGCAAGGGTCTCCTGTTTCTGCACAAGACAATTTAGTGCACTGAGCATCTCGCTGCTGGAAGGCTCAAGCCACATCATCTCCTGACCTGATGTCCACCATGGCCTTTGAAATGGCCTCTCTCCAAATTAAGCTTTGAAATTAATAAAAACAATAAACCAAATCACATCTGTTCTCTGCTCAGAGTCATCCAGTGGTCTCCCTATGTGCTAGGAAGGAACTCCAGGGTCCTGCCTACAGCCCACAGGGCCTACCTGAATTACAACTCCTTATCTCTTCCCACTCTTTGTTTCTATGCCTCATTCCATTTCAGAAAACCTCAAACCTGTCCAGCTTGTGGCTGCTTCAGGGCCTTTGCTCCTGCTCATCCCTCTGTCCAGGCTTCTCACAGCTCCAGGAAGCCCAAGTCTCGTGGCTTCAATTCACTCCATCCTCTGCTGCCACCTCCACCCCCTGCCAACACCCTCCAACCCTCACCAACCATTCTCTGTGCCTTGTCCCTGTTTTAGCTTTTAAATCGCATCTCATCATCTGACCCCAAACTACAGAGCTATTGTCAACTCCTGCAAGAGTGTACACTCCGTGAAGGCAGGACCCCGACTTGTTCACTGCTGTTCTTCCAGCTTCTGGAACAGTGCCTGGCATGTGATACTCAAAAACATTTTGTGAACAGTAAAGGGAAGGCATGTTTTGTGCTAAAGGAGCATCACAGGCCCAGGCCCTGGACAGCCTCCACTTGAAGCAGGTGCAGACTGGCCTAAACAGAGCTGCTGCCCATGCCGTGGCACAGGGCATTTCAGAGGCAGAGGGAAGCGCACATTGGGCTGCACTTGCTGTCTGCCAGTTGCTGTTAATAGGCTGTGCAGAGAGGTTAATTAGCCACAGACAGGCTCCAAGATCGCATGTAGGAAGGGAACTGATTTCTGAGAGGGAACTAAAGTCGGGGCAACCCAAGCTGCTGATTCTGCAGGAGAACTGGATGATGGTTTTGCCTGAGTATTTCTTTTGAGTGGGAGATCTAATGCTACTTGAAAACGTTTCTGGATGGATGGGATCTCTTCCCTTATTTCCTTTGACTCTCAAAACCTTAACAGCACACCTCAATTAAAACAGCCCTGTGTTGCCAGGCATAGTGGCTCATACCTGTAATCCAGCACTCTGGGAGGCCAAGGCAGGTAGATCACTTGAGCTCAGGAGTTTGAGGCCAGCCTGAGCAAGAGTGAGATCCCATCTCTACTAAAAATAGAAAAATTAGCTGGGCATTGTAGCAAGCACCTGTAGCCCCAGCTACTTGGGAGGGTAAGATAAGAGGATTGCCTGAATCCAAGAGCTTGAAGTTCCTGTGAGCTATGACACCATGGAACTCTAGCCAGGGCACAGTGTGACTCTATCTCAAAAAAACAAAAAAATAAAGAATAAAAGAGCCATGTGGCAGACATAAGTTTATTCAATTAATCTCTCACTTTAGGGCAGGTATAAACTACCAGTTCATTCTCCACTCCCTGGCTGAACCATAAAGGGAAGGTCTCTAATCAAAATCACATAGCATTGTGAACAAGAATGAGGAAGCTCTCTGGGACTTCTAAACAAAATAAACTAATAAGATATTTTAGATTTTTTCACAAGTACAGGAGGAAACACTGAAAGGATGGTATGGATGATAAATCCGTGGATTCTGGGGCTGGACTACCTGGGTTTGAAAGGAATCCCTGCTCTACTACCCAGCTGTGTGATCATAGACAAGTTACTTAGCCACTCTGTGCTTCACTTCCTCATTTGTAAATGATGGCATCTACCCCAGAGCTGGTAAACAAGTTTATATTCACAAAGCACTTAGTGGGTGGCTTTTAGTTAGTGGTAAATAAACATCATGAGTGTCACTGATGTTCTTCTTGGAGATTATTACAAGTGGTTACCTGTGTTATGGGGGGCTGAGAGTAGCATGAGAAACAAGAGTGGGAAGAAGAATTTTGACTGCAAATCTTTTTTATTATTTAAGTTAATGATTTAAAGCACTAAACTAAAATTTACCACTTAATAGTTAAAAGCGACTTGCTGCAAATGGATTTCCAGATCCAGCGTATTTTGAAGATTACTGGATTCATATTTTCTGGCTCTGTACACAGCCCATTTTTCTGTTTTCCACTGTGACTTTACCCTTCTCCTTGGCTTTTTAAGTTTCTTACGGTGCTGTGTGCCAACAATAATAAATACCATTTGGATCACTTACTGCTTTACATATATTATCCCATTTAATCTTTACAACAGTTCTGTGAGGCATTAACTCCACTTCATAGAGGTTAAATCAGCTTGCCTGAAATCACATAGCTAGAAAGGGGCAGGGCTTGGATTTACTCTGAGACCTAAAGCCAAGTCTCCTATTCCGTAGTCTCTCACTTCTGTTAAAATTCAGAGTCCCAGGCTTTGCCCTAAGCCCGAGAGAATGAGAGTTGCAGGCCAGGCCTGGGGGCTTTTCTGGAGATGCTCAGACCCTTTCAAGTTTGAGGACTGCCCGCATGAGCCTGACTGCCCACTGCATCCCACTGGCCTTCTTGGCTCTGACATTTGATTGCAGTCTTTCATTTTGTTTCAAACCCCTCAGCTATTTCCAGAGCCCAGGGGAGCAGAGATTTTTGGACCCCCATTCCTGTGCGGTGGCCGTTCACACACCTGTGCAGGGCAGGAGGCAGCAGCTCACTCTACCACACACCGAAAGCCTCTCCACGTGGGTGTGGTTTTTTGGCTCCTTGGCTCTAGGCCAAAGGTGGAACCTGACAAGCCCCAGGAAGTGCGGCCTTCTGGAAGGCGCCCCGGGGCAGCAATGATGGTGCATTTAGGGTGAAGGATGGAACGTAGACTCTCGTTGAAACCTGTAAGGTCTCCCAGCAGTGACAGCTGAGCTAAACCTTAAACTGAAATTAACCACCAAAATGCTTCCAGGAAATGTCAACTGCAGTTAACGTCTTCCACAGCTTTTCTTTTGTTGGTAACAAACCATTTGGCGTTCCCAGGACAGCCCTGGTGTGAGCAGGAACACACTCGGCCCGAAGGGGCATGCTTTGTGATCCTGGTCCTAACAGAGGGCAGAGTTACCTTCTGTTTAGAAACCAGCTGCTAAAGCCTAGCAGATGACCGGATAAACAACTAAGACTGGACAGAAGAAAGGGCCTTAAGGGCTCCAGGGAGACTGTGCTAATTAATTAGCCGACTGCAGAAAGAAGGCATTGGTCCATGGCTCAGCCCAGCAGGTCCTCCAAAGGTTGGGGAAACCAGGGAGTGAGTAAGAAGGGAAATAAGAAGCTTTCAAAGATCCCGATTAGAAAATTCTTCAGCTGGCGGTCACCCCGAAAGACAGGACTTTCTAAAACCGGCTGTTCGTCTTGCTTCAGGTTCCTGGGACTTTTCTGTAGAATATGCTGGAACATGTGAGAACTGCTGTCAGAAAAGCCCAGTGAGATTGTTCCAAGTCCAGGTCAATAGAAAGTTTTTCTCCCAAAGCTGAAGAATAGTACAAATGGTGGAAGAACCACTTTAGATTATTCTTTAAGTCACCAAAACAAGTATCATCAACTTTTTTACAGGCCGGCCTGTGCTTTGCAAAGTGAATTAAAGACAAAGCAAATGAAACTGGCCAGGGTATTTTTTAAGCCAGATTCAATCACTTCCCATTCTATCCAACCTGCCTTTTTCTTTTTCTCCTCCCTTTGCTAATCCTTTGCTGATACACCTCGCTTTATTTTGGCCCTTTTTACTTCTGAAGACTTCTGCCAAGATTACTTTGCTGAGAAGAAACACAGGATTGTTGCTTGGGAACTTGCCATTAAGTGCAAAGTCCGTGATAAACTAGGCTGGTGAATTAAAAGTTCTAAATCCTCTTAAAAGCTTGTGTGTTCCACAATTAATTGCTGATTTAAAAAAAATAAATCTAGCCACTAAATCTCTGTGCTTAGGGCCAGACAAACAAGATCACAACAAACTACGATATCTTTACAGAATGATTTATTAAGGGCACTTAAGTGTACGCTAAATTGCAAACGGAAATTAATTAACAGAGCAGGCTGAACATGATGCTTCCTAATCATCCTTAGTGATCCTGGGGATTATACTTCCTCACCTAAGTGGGCAAGTTTATTATCTTCATTTCCCAGACATACCCACATGGGCGTACAACTCTGCTTGGAACACAGATAAATACCAGCATCATCTATCTGGAAGGAACCAGATTGTCCTAATTTCTCAGAAAGAGCCATTTCTTCCCACCCCAGATTTCATAGTGAGGGGCCAACTCAGTGATTTTCACCGCAACAAACCCTAGAGTCAAAGAAATGACAACAAAACTGATGGTTATTTACAGAAAAAGACCTCCTTGAAAAGCCTACAGCAACTCATACTAGAAAACAGTATAAGATAAAAATATTCTGTACACTTTACAATGAAGTGAAAAACCTTAGAAAGCGTACGATGGATTTTTACAATCCACTCGGGGTGCAAATATAATTTTCCCCACCACTGGAGTGGATAAGTACAGGTTTTATCCTCTTAGAGATCCCCTAGGCTGCTCCAAACGTGAATTATGCCTTTCTATATTTGGAAGGGAATATAAGCATTCAAACCCACTCCTGTTTATTTTCTAAAGCTTCTCCGTGAATAGGCTTCCCAATAACCCTATCTGCTTACAGATGTGCATCAGCATGAAAGTAAACACACCACCAGGCTCCCACCTCCCCAGGGCTGTTTTTTTCGTAACTGCTTTGTCTAAATATTTTTGGGATGATTCATTCATGGTTTCCACCTTTCAACAGAGGGCATCCCCACAGTCCTAACATACCAAAGCAAGACAGAGAGGAAAGAAAGAAGGCAGAGGCAGTACCTAGTGTCTCCGTCTGAAAGCGGCCCCCTCTGCATCAAAACTAGGCTTCGCCCCGAGACGACCGGGGGTGAGTTTCCTTCTTCTCTGTAATAATAAAAACTCAACATGCTTGGAGCTCAGCAGGGGACAGAAGACTGGCACAGGCCGCCTGCCCTGAAGGCCTGTGACTGAATCAGCAGTGAACTGCACGCTGGAGTTTTCCATAGGACCATTCAAACTCGGGCTGGGAAGGTCACACTGGCCTCCCCCTGCTCTGCTGACCAGCAGAAATGCCCTGGCTCCCCATTGTGGCATCCCCCCTGCCTGGGACGGCTCCGTATGGAAAACTTTCAATGAGCGTAGGGTCTACAGGGGAAATATGAACTTTCACAACACGCAATGAGGAGCACAATCTTTAAGAGTAGAAAAATTAGAAATGACAGGGGAATGGCTAAGCAGAAGATGGAATACCAACAGCATAAAATATCAGGAAACTATTCAAAGCTGATGAGTGCACACACACCGTCAACCCACCTAAACAACAAATCTACAAAAGGCTGCAAAACAGCGCACACACACACACACACACACACACACACACGAATGATAAAATATGTGAAATCATGTGTAAGTAAAGGAAGAAAAGCAGGAAATGAGTTTGTAGTGAATCTAACAGTTCAGGTCCATTAGGTTATTTTCTCCTTATAAAGGTCCTCACAACAATAATACAAGTCACAGAAGACTGTGGTGGCATACCACATCCTTTAGTTTGAGATGAAGCATATAAACATTTTTCAATGGTCTTGCATAAAGTGAGTGATCCCGGAGTTTGTACACTGCCCCATCTGAACCCTTCAAATGCAACAAGGAAAAGGTGAACACACAAACCCCAAAACACTTATTAAGCAAGCTGCCCTGCAATGCTTTTCTTCCCTTGTTGGTTCAGGGTCACAGTCAAGGAAAGGTTCACACTTGATGAAGTGAGCTTACAACACCTGCTACCCTGGGCAAACCTCCAGATCAGATCATCTGCCATCCTTAGGTCTATGAACGAGACAGAAAATCGGGTCTATGTATGTTTCTCTGAAACTCAGTTTGCAAAAATACATGAACACAGAGGGAAAAAAAACTGTTTCAAATAGGCTAAGGAGAAGAATAGATCCCATCCCTCCAAAGTTATCAACTTTGTTTTCCTCTTCCCCCTAAAAGAAAGGCGGATAATAAAACTGGACAATAAAACTGACAATAAAAATGGACAAAGGACTTAAAAAAAATCACCCAGGGGAAATAAAGGGCCGAACTGTCTTTAAATAGCCTAATAGACTCAGTGGGAGATACAATAGTATGTCTGTATTACCATGCAGGTTCCAGCATTTAGAACAACTGGTATACCTCAGGCCTCATCCTTACAAAACCGCTTTGCCCATCTTTTTTGCCCTCAGCCGAGCAGCGTACAAGCTCACCATCACTGATCCTTGACAGGCAAAAACCCAGCAAGCTCAGGGTTTGAACGTGTAATGCCCTACATGTGCATACATTTCTTGTGACCCCATGTTAACAGGAGAAGCAACTGGTTATATTTTCACTGCACTTTTCTATCAACCAGACTTAATTTTTCTAAACTAATAGTGTTTTAAATTTCTATCGCTATGGAAACATGATTATTTTACCTCCCTTCTTTCCTTTTCCTTTTCACCTTGATTTTTCCCCTCTAGGACACCAGTAGCCTAACCTGACCGGAGGGACCCTCCACACGCGGAGCTCCCAGGGCCTGTGATGTCGCCGTGGCGCGTGATCTGTGCCCCTGAAACGTGCGCTTGTCCCTCTCTCTGGGGGAGTCCATTGTTAGCCCTGTCGGAACAGCTGTCTGTGTCCCATCCCTCAGCTCGAGTGAAGCAGAAAGGGAGCAAATGACATGAAGAATTAAATTTGCTGACCCACTTGGGTGGAAGATAAAAACCCACTCTGTGGGTGGATTAATGTGGTTGAACAGCTAACGCCACCGCAGTTGTGAGCAACACTTGATGTTAGGCGGGGAAAGCCTGGACCCCAAGTTAGGCCAGAGTCTTGGCCCTGATCCTGCTGGGTGACTGCCCTTTACCCCTCTGGTCTTACTTTCTTGGATCATAAGGAAAGGAATTAGAAGAATGATGTTTCAAGGGCTCTATGATTTCATCTTCATCAGGTATATTCAGGTAATTCAGGAAGCCGGCAGTTACTTTAATTCTCTGATAATCCTGGGGATACAATTAATATCCATATTATGCAGATGAGGAAAGTGAGGCTCTCACGGTCATGTGACTTGCTACAGTCCCTCAACAGGTGAGCAAGAGGCAGGGCCAGGATCTGAACCCAGGTCGTCCTAGTCGACCCAACCACTGCTAGTGCTTTATGCGGTATTATCACTGCTTCCCATGCGGTATGCATCTTTATTACTCTCCATACGCAAATCTGGGACATCAGCATCCAATCTTCTGCAGAGGAAACTAACGGCTTCCTTTACGGAAACGGAAACGCCCTGGGTACATTTTAATGTTCATTATTTTTCTTTTAGAAGGCCCAGACCTGGCTTCTTTCAATCAATAAATGTCAGTGCACAGCTTTTGCTTAATTTGGAACAAGGTAAGGTCTGCCTTCTTTGTTCTTGTCTCTGATTCCAAAGCATTGCTTCTTCTGATACATTCACCCCCATCTCTCCAAATAAAAAGGCATGCCACCTTGATCTTCCTCATAATTCCACAAATAACACATTTTTTTAAAAATAGGGACCTGCTTACACATAATACTCACTGGTGGAGAAGCCCAAGGTGCAGCCAGGAGGGAGAATTATAACCAAGTGGCATTCATTTATTAACCACTCTCTGGGGACAAAGGCTGGAAAACAAAGATGATGCCAAGGAGGAGGCTCATGTGATGGAGCCAGTGCCTCAAAAATAGGAAGTTTATTGAATATTGAGAATGAGCCTTTTCTCCTGCCCTCTTCCCCTGGTGACTGGAAAGATAAACAAATAAGAGGACACGAGAGGCTCCATGGGACCCTGGGGAAATCTGAGACTGTGTGAAATGTCTGCTACTTTGTTTCATGTTCTCTTGAATTCTGACCTTGAGCAGAGCTCAGAAAGGAGCCTCGGAGGTCTCAGGTTCCTAGACAAGAACATCTTCCAGGCTGATGGCCAGGTCTTGGTCTTGGACCTATAATGCATTACAGGGCCTGTGCCCTCAAGACCAAACTCACCCTGTCCAGATTGAAGCTGCGTTAGTGGTCTGGCCAGACCATCATTTCCACGCTGGCCCCAAGGCTCTGCAAGTCCCCCAGTACCCTCATTGCCTTTTTCTGACAACTCAAGTCCCAACTCCTCTAGTTCTCCCTATTGCCCCCAACCTCTCCCAGCTTCTTCAATTGAATCCTACAATTCAGCAGTTAGTTGTTATTTTTTGTAGCTATGCCTAAGCATTTGATAAAACTTGACTTTATATCTAAGGCAAGGACCATATGGTTAACTTGGAGGGCAGGTCACCTGTACTAGGTGCTTGAAGGGGACCTTTGCTTCAAGAGAGCCCTTTTCCAGTCACGGGTGACCCTAGACTGTGTTCTACAGACTATGGTGCATAATGAATGGAGACTACCCCCATCTTGATTTCCTCTAAATAGTTTTTTAAAAACCTGAATACTGATTCTATAGCTATCTTAAATTATTTTTCCTTTGTGCTTTTCTTTTTTTTCCAAATGTTCTTCAACAATAAAAAAAAATGAGAAGAACATCTTAGTACATTCGTTTAAGAAAAGTGAATTAAAGAACGGTTTGGGTTAGTCAGGGAGCAAGGAATGGGAATAAAATGGTGCTGTCCTGCCATCTAGCGGCAGTGACACAGAAGAGCCAGGACAGGTCTGAGAGTTTAGAATTACAGGAGGCTCCTGCCCTGGCTTTTGGGGGAACGGGGACTCCTTTCTGTGTCCCACAGTCCTTGAGGCCTTCAGGGGCGGACAGGTGGGCAGACTGGTCTTCCGTTCGAGACTTGAGGGGTTGCCACTGTCTCCTCTCCTTCCTACCTGGTGGTGATTCTGAGCACCTTGGAGAAGGTAGCAGGACATGGGGTGGGGACAAGGGGCCTGCCATCAGCTGCAAGGAGCCAGCAACGCTCCACGCACTGCACCCCCTACTCTGATCGTGGGCTACATAGCGCCCCTGAAACTACACAGGGAACCTCGAGGTATTTACTGCCTATTTGATAATATGAAGCTTGATGTCAACATTTGTCCTGCCATAAAAAAGGTCCTGGAATGTAGACAATTTAGGCTTATTTACCTTTCCAAAGAACTTTAAGGAAGATAAAAATCACACCACAAATCACAGCTACTTTTGCAAAATAAAGTTTCTTTTTAGGCAGAGGGCTTCCAGCAGGGTACTCAATGACTTTCCAAGGGATGTAGACAGAGTTTCATAGGAATAATTGACCAGATTGTCAACTTTCATTTATATTTTCTTCTAAACTGGACTGAGACCCCCATCTTCCCTCTCCTGTTCTCCCATCTCCCACTGTATAAAAGAAGTTCACCTCCTCACCCACCCAGAACCTTACTGACAGGACATCAGAAGCGCTCAGTAAACAAGTAAAACACCACTGTCTCTGAGTCTCCTTGAATCAAGCACTGTGGTGGGGTTTCCAGCTTATTAACGATATGGGTGAAGTACAGCATTAGAAATGGGGGTATCTGGGAGCACACTGGGCTCTTTTGAATTCAATTACAGGCATAGCTCAGGGTATTGTGGGTTTAGTTCCAGATCATCACAAAAAAGCAAACATCACAATAAAGGAAGTCCCTTGAAATTTTTGGTTTCTCAGTGCATGCAAGTTATGTTTATATATACTGTTATCTATCGAGTATGAAACAGCATTGCCTTTAAAAAATACTTATCCTAATTTAGAAATACATTATTGCTTAAAAATGCTAACAATCCCCTGAGCCTTTAGCAACTTGTAATCTTTTTGCTGGTGGAGGGACTTGCCTCAGTGCTGATGGCTGTTGAATGATTAGGAGTGGCCGTGGTGTTTCTCAAAATGAGATAACAATGAAATTTGCTGCATTTATTGACCCTTCCTCTCACAAAAGACTGCTGTGGAGCAAGTGATACTGTCTGATTGTATTTAGCCCACAGCAGAACTTCTTCCAGAATTGACGTCAGTCCTCTCAAACCCTGCCTGCCACTAGTTTATCAACGAAGTTTACATAACATTTTAAATTCTTTGTTCTCATTTCAAAAATGTTCATAGCATCTTCAGCAAGAGTGGATTCCATTTCAAAACACCATTTATCTGCTTATCTGCAGAAGCAACTTCTCATCTGTTCAACTTCTATCAGGACATTGCAACAATTTAGCCACATCTTCAGTCTCCACTGCTCATTCTAGTTCTCTTACTATTTCCAGCACATCTGCAGTTCCTTTGTCCACTGAAGTCTTGAACCTCTCAAAGTCATCCATGAGGGTTGGAATCAACTTCTTCCAAACTTCTGTTAATGTTGATATTTTGACCTCTTTCCATGAGTCGCAAATGTACGTAAAGCCAGTTTGAATGGTGAATCATTTAATCCTTTCCAGGTCTTCAATCTACTTTGCTCTAAATCCACCGGCAGAATCACTATCTATGGCAAATGTAACATTATAAAATATATTGCTTAAAGAATAAGACCTGAAAGTTGAAATTACTACTTGATCCATGGGCTGCAGAATGGATACTGTGTTAAAAGACACACACAAAAATTTAATTTCCTTGTACATCTCCATCAGAGCTCTTGGGTGACCAGGTAGTTACATTGTCAATGAACAGTAATATTTTGAAAGGAATCTTTTTTTTCTGAGCAGTAGGTCTCAACAGTGCACTTAAAATATTCAGCAAACCCAGCTGTAAACACATGTGCTGTCATCCAGGTTTTATTGTCCCATTTATGGAGCAGAGGTAGAGTAGATTTAGCATAAGTCTTAAGGGCCGTAGGATTTTCAGAAGGGTAAGCCAATATTGACTTCAATGGAAAGTCCCCAGCTGCACTAGCTCCTAACAAGACAGTCAGCCTGTTCTTTAAAGTTTTGAAGCCATGCACTGACTTCTCTTCCCTAGCTAGCAAAGTCCCAGATGGCATATTCTAATAGAATGCTATTCTGTCTACACTGAAAATCTGTTGTTTAGTGTAGCCATCAATGATCTTAGCTAGATCTTCTGGATAACTTGATGCAGCTTCTACATCAGCACTTGCTGCTTCACCTTGCACTTTTATGTCATAGAGATGACTTTTCTTGAACCTCATGAACCAACCTGTCCTACCTTCCAGTCTTTCTTCGGCAGCTTCCTCACCTCTCTCAGCCTCCATAGAATGGAGGGAGAGGGCCTTGCCCAGGATTAGGTGTGGGCTTAAGGGAAGACTGTGGTTCGTTTGATCTTCTATGTAGACCACTAAAACTTTCTCCATGTTGGCAATAAGGACATTTCGCTTTCTTATTTTTCCTGTGTTCACTAGAGTAGTACTATTAATTTCCTTCATGAACCATTTAATGTTTCTTTGCATTCATGACATGGCTAACTGGTTTAAAAAGCCTAGCTTTCAGCCTAACTTGGCTTTTGACACACCTTTCTCACTAAGCTTAATTATTTCTAGCTTTTGATTTAAAGTAAGAGACCTGTGACTTTTCCTTTCACTCAAAACACGGAGATGCCACTGCAGGGTCATTTTTGAACTGATTTCAATCTTGTTCTGTGTCAGGAAATGAGGTCTAGACAGGGAATGGCCAGTGGGTGGAGCAGTCAGAACACACGATATTAAGTTCACCATCTTATTTGTAAGGGTACAGATTATTATCCCCAAAACAATTACAACAGTAACACCAAAGATCACTGATCACAGATGACCGTAACAGATATAATCATAATGAAAAAGCTGTAAATGTTACAAGAATTACCAAAACGTACACAGAGACCTGCAGTGAGCATATGCTTTTGGAGAAATGGCGTCAAGTGACTTGTTTGAGACAGGACTGCCAGAAAACCTCATTTGTAAAAAATGCAGTATCTGTGTAGCACAACAATGCTACACAAAAAGAGTGGGGAAAGTGAAATAGTATTGCATCCTTTGCAATTATCTTGACAAAGAATTTATATGTCACCTTAAAATATATAAGGAAGTACAGGTTTACTGTACTTATCCATTCCATTGGATATATTTAGGGATATTTTGTGATAATGTGAAGCATGATAAAATGAAGTCTGCTGTATCCACTGGAAAAATACATATATATTATAGAATGGAAAAGAAGTGATGATGGTTCTTGTTTAATGACCTTTCTTCTTTCATTCCCTGAGTATTCCCAGAGATTTTTCACTGTGGTGCTAGAGGTCCATGAGAAAAAGGCCAACACTGATTCTGGGGCATAAACTCAGAGGTGGGCTTTGCACCTTTTGCTTCCTCCTTTTTTCCAACCACCCATCTGCCCATCTATCCATCCCCTGCTCATCCAATCAGGAATTAGAATTTAGAATTCAGGAACAAGATGATTGTAATAGGGATACCTAATAACACATTTACTGAACCAAAGAATGTTCCCAGAATGCTCTATATTAACAGAAAAATGTCTGGCGTGGCTAGCCCGTTTGACAAGCAGGACTGGTTTTGCCAACCAGATTCTACAGCAGTCAATTTCCACACTTGAATGAGCCAAACAGCTCCAAGGTCTTATCAAAAATACATTTTAAAATGCATATGATTTCAAAGCATTTTATAAAAAAGAAAA